>JAGFPH010000037.1:951057-961724 GCA_018207615.1 Philaenus spumarius
ACACACACACACACACACACACACACACACATACACATACAGACAGGGTGACACCCTCTCGGGAGTGGTCAGGGAAGATTCCTAGGACCTCAAAACGTCGAGATCTGATGAATACTCGATTTTCGAAAAACGGGGTGACACCAATAGCTTCCCGGTTTTAGAAAATTTTCAATTTTCTTAGCGGGAAGTTAAAAATGTCTCTTTTTAATAAAGGTAAATTTTTGTGAACTGTAAGTTGCCAGGAGGTATGACAGACAATTCTGGCAAGAACTAAACCGAATGTTTGTGAACTGTAAGTTGCCAGGAGGTATGTCAGACAATTCTGGCAAGAACTAAACCAAATTTTTGTGAAGGAGTTTATAATTTTCTCTTCCGTCAACTTTAAAGATAAATAGGAAAAGTTTTTGTGGTTCGGACTTACAAAGTTCCACTGTAGTCAATGAAATACCTAAGATTTAGGTACTGAAAAAAACTCTACAAATTATTACATTAGATCATTTACAGGTTTTTATTGTATGTGTAACAGTAAAGTGTTCCTATCCAAAATGTAGGTTATATTATTTTGTTCACAGTTGTGTGAGCAGAGTGTATACAGCAGTATCTAGTAAACTAAAAGATGATTAAACTCATGTCTTAGAAGTGTAACAGAATGGTTTTATTACAGGCAAGTCTTGGATGGGAGGAAGATTTGCCCTCGTGTAATGAGCAGTTGTGCTGCGGGATTATTAAGGTTACCTGGACGCTATAAAAGGCGACAACTCGCAGAAGAACTTGTCACGCAGGCTCTGGCATTAGCTCCTGAACATGCGGGCTCACACCTTGTTGCTGGTCGACTCTATTACAAAAATACTCCTGGCAGGGTAAGAGCATAACCGAGAAAACAATTAACATTGATGCAGATACACCTTGTACGTCAATTTCTATATATTTCTTAACTCTCAAGTGAAGCGCTGTGGAAGTTATTTTCTAGCTAGTTTCTAAGAAAGTAATGTCCTGGAACTAGGCGCCAAGTATTTTTCCTCTTTTTTTTGTGAATGGTCAAAAGTATATATCCATAAATTCTTGTAGAAGAGAAAAGTTTTGTTAATTTGATGATATACAGCTTAGATATAATATTCCAAGTAGGCTAACTTTTTCGAGGTCAGTAATCCCTGAGTTGTACGATACAAAAAATAAAATAATGAAATTAAAAAGGATTTTGAAAATGGTTTAGGCGGTAGAGACAGACCTAACCTCCCCCCACGAAAATAAAGGCAATTCTATGCTTTATTCAGTGTATTTCACCACAGATCTATTTACTTCAGCGGCAAATGACAGTTTTATCTCTGCTATAGCTAACTATATAAACAGTAATTTTAGATTTAAAACATTATGCTTGGGAAATTGCTGTTTTGCACTCGCCCTTCAGTTGGCTTTTTGAGATGCTAAAAGAAAACTTAAACTAACGATGAATTTGCTGTCTAAAGCTAGAACCATTGTAGGCCAATACAAACGGAGCTCCAGCCTCAACACAAATACAGCCTGTTATAAATACTTCTGTATCTAAAAAAAACTTAAAGAGCAATTGGTACAGCCTTTACAACTCATTCAAGACTGTGAAACTCACTGGGATAGTGAATGTAGTCGCACCTCTTGTAATTGAAGCAGGCCTTAACTGCAGAATTGGGAACTGCATCAAAACCTACGTTCAGCTGAATGGGAATTGTTTGAGGTGTATGTATTATTATTAAAACCTGTAGATAATGCTACTCCTGTTGCTTCGTAGCAGTTTGCTTACATTGTCTAAAGTAACACCTTTGATTGATGGCATTAAGTCAGTGATCAACAATTATACCGTACATCGTCCAGAAAAAAAGAGTGCCAGATCACTGGAAAAGTCAGTAACCTGGAGATTTCCATTGAGTGAATACATGAACAGTCAAAATTATGTTTTAGCAATGAGCGTTGACTCAAGATATAAAATGGTTGTTCTTGAACAATTTAAAAAAAAAATTGGGTGTGCTTAAGGGTCTGCTCCAGTAAACGAGAAATCCACCGGAACGCAAACGCCTCTCACTATATCCCTATCTAAACAGTGCAATTTCTTGCGCTGACATTGCCTCATTTCATACCATTTCATAAGTCTATCTTTTGTAATTGAGTGTTGAAAAAAAACTGAATATTCTTTATAAAATTTCGGATCCTTCTTGCAAATTATTTTCCGTTATTAATTTCTTATTGTGTTAGGAAAAAAATTCAAACTTTGTACTTACAAAATGTCAAAATCAAAATCATTTTTAAAAAAATGTAAATTGCAAGACGGGTGCGTATTGTGACTGTGCTTAAAATGAGACCTTGCAAACAATTTTATGATAAAAAATAAACGAAATAAATGGTTTGAAATTTAACATTGCTCTTATGGGATAAAAATCCAAGATGGCTGCCACTACAGCAGACCCTTAAGATCTGACTGATTTTTATTTTTATCAGTATTAATATTAGAGGAGAATAAGGTCGACAAATTACACAAGTCAATATATTGTCAAAAAATATTATATCATATTTTGAAGTTGCATAATTAATTATTCAAATAACAAATTATTCTTAACTCTTAAAAATTGTTAGTAAGTAATTTAAGTATATTTTCACTACAGTTATCAGTAAATCTGCAGAACATTATATTTAATATATTTTCTCATTACATGAATGTAAGACTTTGTTAATACAAAAAGCAAAATTTTTCTGAATATTGTTTTTTTAAGTAGTCTATGTGTTTTGCTTGTAGTATATTTTTTAAATATTTGTACATGTACCTTTAAACATTGTTTTAAATTCTACTAATTTAAAAAAAAGTATTGGGCCTTTAGTAGAAAAAGGTTGATCTTATATTTCCCCTCAAATAAAATCAAATTTTCTATTTTATTTTTGTATTAGAAAGAAAGATAATGGAGGTACCTAATATTAATCTACGTTTACGTAGAATTTAATATAGTATTGTTTATTTGTGTTTTTTTTTTTAGGATTCGAATAAAGTTCTAGAACACTATGAAAAATCAAGCCATATAGGAAACTACAAAGCGTCAATGGATCTTCTTCGTTTGAGGAGCGAGATGAATCCAACGTATGATCCATATGATGACATAATGAAGTTAATTGAGAAATACAACACAGAAGAACACCAAATTTTACTGACTCGCGAGCTCGGCTCATACTTCTTATTTAGGAAACGAGACATTTTTAAAGCTATTGAATTCTACACCAAAGTTATAAAAAAGGATGTGGTTTCAATATTAAAGGTAATTTCAATCATTTATGTTTTTCAAATCGGGTGCAGACCTCGTCTATATTATAGCAGAATTCTTACGGGACAGGGAAATGAAAAATAGTCAGGGAACTTTATAAAGGCGAGGGAAAATCGTTTCATGTAATTGAGCCCTCTTTGTTGCAATAACTAAGGGGTCTGTCTTTACTCCAACTTGTAACTCGTGTAGGTTTTTTCAGGACATGTTAAAAGTCTAAAAAGTATTAAAAAAGAACTTCAGCATAAAAGTGCCAAAAAACCCACCTATGTTCCTTTTTTTTAAGCTATATTTTAGCTTATTTAAATTTTTTAAATGTGATAAATATGGTAATAAAAATAATCTTTATTTTGTATACAAATGAGCATAATTTAGTTTGGTAAACTATAAAGATTGAATGAGGCTGCCTATCTTGAGTGGTGTAAGTTCAGTTCGGAGAAAGTTTAAACCTTTAACCCTCCATCTGGCAGTTAGAAATTTCTATACTGGCACGTTTTTACTACTCGAACACATTGTCATTTAAACACCTCTATAATCTAATCCATTTTAGTAAAGTATATACTATTATACATTTTCGTGTTCAGAAAAGTACAGAGAACATTTCTGTGTATTTTATTTTTTTGAACAATTACCACACAAACATTAATTGCATCACAAATAGAAAAAAAATAGTTTGGTAAATGGAAATGTCAAAAGTTGGCTCTTTGGAAAAATGTAAAAAAAATTGCATAATAAATCTAAGATATACAAAACATAGACAAAATAATTTTCTACAAGAAACAACAAAAACAGTTAACATTTAAAAAAAAATACGTTAATGGGAAATAAAGTAGTAATTTTTGGGAAATTTGCAAAAAATTACCTTCTAGTATTAAAACATTTATAAAAATGTCAATGTAATAAACTATATTATACTATAAAGGATAATATATCCTACAAAAATCACTTCAAGTGTAAATTGTTGGGGTATCTATACATATATATTGTCTTCTATAAACTAGAATTTGTTTTTCTACGAGTAAAAAAATTTATAAAAACACAAATATGTTTGCAAAAAGGCATCACAAAGAGGCCTAATCTTGTTATGAACATTAAAAAATATAATATACAAATTAATTAGGAAGTAGGAAAAAATTTCTCTTCTAGAAACTAAAATATGGTATGGAGGCGTATTCTAAATTTTAGCCATGTAGCAAAAAAACAAAAAATATTTACAAAAAGACATAAAATTAAACCTAATTTTGTTCTAAAGATACAAAAATATAATACACAAATTATTTAGTAAGTAGGAAAAAATGTCTTCTAGAAACTACAATATGGTCAGGAGGCTAATTGCAAACTTTAGCCATTTAGCCTAGATCAGGAAAATACATAATATGTTTCCAAAAACGCTGAAAATGAGGCCAAACTTAAACTAACATATAATACACATATTATGTGGTATGTATGCTATCACAATATAGACAAATTTACAGTTTCAGTTTTAAAAAACTGGAAAAAGAGTGGGCTAACTATGACAAATTGTCATACTAAAATACCTAGGCTGTCGGAAAAAAAGCTGTAAAAACTAAATATTCATAAACTTCACGGCCTTCTGTATCAACTAAGAACTGTTCATTTCTTATCGATACTTACATCAATTTAAAGATAATTTCAATACGAATTGATAGGTATATAATACTTGCTTGGTTTATAATACTACTAAATAGATAATCGCTAATAACTAATCGATACCTACAGGTACTTTTTACCAGTATAGAAACTGCTTGTGTAAGGTATTACATAAAAATCTGTAACTATTTGTTGATAAAAGGCAGTGGCAATCAGAACAAATATTTTCAAAATAAAAGGTTTGACTTAAGCAGTGGAGTAATCAAAATTATTCCAAAACAAAATTTAACCATCAAAAAACGAGTGGAAAAACGTGCATTTTATTCGTGTTCTATCGCATTAAACAAACTGAACGACATTCCAACATTTCTTGCGTGACTTTGTATATTTTTTATGTGTTTATTATGTGTCACAATGTAATAAACTATATAGCAAATTAATCTTTAGAATGTTCTGCGTACAATGATATATAATATGAATTATTTAAATATTACTTTAGATTCGCAAACTTTGATTTAAAAAATGCTTGTTAACCCTCCCAGTGGCAGACTGCCCAAAGTGACGTTCTCTCAGGCGCAAGATGCAGCTATTTCGACAATTAGCGAGAATTTGCATACATTTGCATTTTCGATTAATTAGTTCACTTAGAATTGTCCAATCGTAATAAAACCGGCACCGTTGGAAAGAAAATGAATTAAACTTAAATTTTTGTATTTAAAACTTTTTTGTAAAACGTATATTTACATACGTAATCATCGTTTCAAAATTGTAGAATGTCAAACAGCTGTTTTCCGTGCGACATCGCGATGTTAAGCACGCAAAACTTCATCATTTTCAACGGTCTGCAACTCCTCACAGTTGTCAATTGTCACAAAGATCATCACAGCATTGGATTCATTAGGCTTTTATCTTTCAAGTGGTATTTTTAAATCATCTGTGGCTAGATTATGGTTATGAGATCTAGAATTTAGAATAAAGGCTTGTTATTGGTCTAAGATTGGGCCAATTAAAGCATTTTGTAAATCGATTTTTACTATCAGAAATCGATTTATTCATAAGATGTTTAATATACTGTTTTAAAGAGAAAATTCCAACGTTTATTCTATGTTCAGTTCAAATAATTTAGGTGAAATTTAGTTGGCACAGACATAATGTAAATGAAGCGGTCTATGAGCTAATAAGCATTTTACACTCTGATCTCAAAGCGTTTACTGTAAGTTTTATTCGTCTTGATATTTTAGTGAATTGAAAGTGTTTATAGTTTATAAAATAGTGTTATATTGTGTTTTAGTTATAAATAAATAAGTGTAGATTGTGTTTGAATGAAATTAGGCTTATAACAGTGTTCTAATAAAACGGTAAGAAATAACATAGCCTAGAAATAAGGTTTTAGGTTAAATTGCCGCTTTGATATTTTGATTTTTCACTACAAAATGTAAATTTATTTGAAACTGGGTAGAATGTTATTCGATTCTACATTTCATTCTCGAATTTATTGGTATAAAAAAACATTGTTTGAAGTAAAAAATGTTTAGGCCTAGTCACTTTGAATTTGAACTTAGTCTGATTTGCAGGTTATGTAGTAAAAACATTCAAAGTGTTATTTTGAACTAAAACAATTGTGAAATTGAAATATATTTTTACATATTTCTATTTAGAACTAAATTATAAAACTTTTGTGTATTTTGAAAAAAATTACAAAAATGTTTTACTATTTTTTATGTAGGCATAAAGTTGTTTTTTTCTTTCCGTTACTAAACATTTATTGCTTTCTAAGCTAATAACTTTTACAATTTCAAAATAAACTAATTTTTAGTGGCATATTTGAATTCTTTGAAGTTTCTTCTACTAAAAAGGTATGGAACACTTTTGGATTGGGGTTCATTTACTATTTTTGGCGAATTTTTGAAAGTATGCTTGCAAAACGCTAAAAACAGGCTTTTCAATTTTAGCTTTAACCATGCCACTTGGGGGGTTAAAAGAGTATCTGAGGTACTCTTTGCCAGTGGGGTGACACTTTAAAAGAGTACCCCAGGTACTCTTTGCCAGATAGAGGGTTAAGGCTCGGCTGACCCAGCTACCATCTTGATTTCAACTCCCATAAGAGCGTGTAACAAGATGAGTGGAATAATAATGTTTAGGCAAATATTCTGAATATGTCATTTTAAATGTTAGGACAGTCCGGATATGGATATCATTTAGTTTTTTTAATTTCTTTTGAACTAAATTTGTTCTTTCACGTGATGCAAAGTCAAAATTTGCTATTTTTTTCTTATTCAATAATGCAGATATCAAAAATATAAAAAGCTCACCACATTCGAAGTTTAATTATCTTTCAAATAAAAGTAATTTTGAATAAATTTGGATAATTTAGGACCAAAAAATATGCTTTATTGTGAAAGCATGTACGCTCATTTGTGTTCCTACTCGAGTATTTAGCCTGCACTCTGTTGGTTATCACATCAACTTGTTGTCTGCGGAGGAATACTAGAAAAATAATACATCCCTTAATTTTGAATGTGTGAGAGAAAGCTGTGTTTAATAACACATTCTCATATACATTGTGACACATGCTCATTTTGTAACCCTCTAGTTTCCCCCTTTATGAAGCTACCCTATATTTGCTGGCAGAAGACTGAAACACACACAAACTCAATGCTAGTAGTATACTTGGAGAGCTGCGGTCAACTAAGAAATAATTTTTCACTCCTGCCGAGCCGTAAGTGTAATCATGCCAAGGTTTTGTGTTGAATTGTTGAAGCTAATCAGCTGTTATAATTGTGAATTATTATCATTACTGTATCCCTTATAATATCAACACAAACCTTGACCTAGAAGTTAACCTTAAAGTGTTTCACGGTCAAGTAGGACCAGAGCCGAGTGGGTTAACAAAAAAAACAGGCTAACCAGAGAATGTGAAAGAAACAATAAAATAAAATATGACCAAACAAATTATACACTGTATAATGTTTCTAATTTAGCTTTTTTGGCTATTTTCTAAACTGTCCTTTGAAATGATTTTGAACAAAAGTTCTCAATATGTTTCTATTTTCTTTCAATCAGAGATGATCCCTACGCTGATCTCAGCAGCAATTTTCTGCAACGGTTAACTTGTATCTTCTCTACAATGCTTCCATTTTCCTTACTATTTTCATAACAACATTGCTTAAATCTCATAATATCAACAAAGTAGACAAACCAGTAAGAGTGTAGCACAACTGAAGTGAATGCAGGACAAGTGCAGTATTGCAAGACTCATCGTTTTGTTATGCATCATGCTGATGTTTACAAACACAATACGAACCAGTATTGCAAACCGTACTATAATTATCATTTTTACGATAATTTAATTTCTTGTAGGATGTACTATTTGGCTTTGTACGATAATTTAACTTCTCGTAGGATACTTTGACTAAAAATTAAAATAACAAGTTTTTAACATTTATAGTTGTTTAATAAATATATTTTAAATTCTAATGTAAAATGTTTGTATTCCACCTATGCATATCTACAGGGTGTGTACCTACACTGGATACCACGTTCACCGTGCAGTACAGAGCGCCCATAAGCCTTGCTATCCATAAGACAGTCTCATTTATTGTTTTTGCTACAGGGTGAACGATGCCTCGCTACGCCACTGTTGTTGTCTATTGTTCTACTTGGTATGTTGGAATGTGTACTGTGTTCTATCCACATCTTACACAATTCACCATACCATTGCTTCACTAACCTAAACAAAGTGACCTACTAGAACTAACTTGCTCTTCCTTTGCGTAACAAGAATCCAAGGACCACAGATTAAATACTATAACACGTGTAATAATATGGGTAAAATAATCAGACATGAAACGGATCTTGCGTGAGCAATGAAGGGAACTGCCAGTGGAAGAGGGTGTTGGGAGAATGTTGACGCAAGCCGGCTACTGTTCCTATCAAAAACATAAACGGGCTTCCGTTTTGAGCTTAGACCATATATTTATACACATTATAAATATTTTCTCTAGCCTAACTATAAAACACTAGGGTTATCCGTTTAAAAGTTTTGTCAGGGCAAGAAAAAGCAATGAAACTAACATGACATCAATGTTTTTGGTAGTACTACTAGCAATCTGACTGACACATTCACAGCACCGCAGCTGCTAGAGGTCACGCATGCGCACTAACCTAGTATTTCATTGAACTTCTTTGCTTTTGTTTCACGTCTTATAATTTACCTTCACGATTCCAGTTGTGTTACCATTACAGCGTACAATGTGGTCTCAAATAGGGTAGTTTTTGGCAGCTTGTATGATAATTCTATTTTGACGGGTTGTCAACACTGTACACAGCATAATTTTTTCCCAAAGCTGTCTGGTAGAACCGGGTTAAACATTTACCGGGACTCTACTGTGGTTAAGTTAATTTTTGTTAAAGTAAATGCTCAATAGCTATTTTTAAATGATAGCTATTTTGTGCGCTCCCATGTTATTCAAATGGGAAAATAATGTTTAAATAATATAATATCCTGTTTCTATAAATTGGAATGCCTATTTTATAATGGGAGAATTAAAATTAGCCCCTACAGTTAAAATATGCTTGGTTCTTAATTTAGATATTTTTGCTCTGGCTAACATAAATTAAAAATAAAGAAGACCTGAAATAACAATTAGTTCCAAGACAATAAATATTAATTAATTAATAAATTTAAAATTCACAAACTATTAACCGGATAGTAATAGTAAACATGATTAAAATATGTACTCTAATTTCTGAATTCAGATAAGAAAAGTACATGTCTGCTGATGTGTAGTGCTGTATTTATTTTATAAAGTTTTGTATCCAAATTGTTTAAGCTCCTCGCTGCTTAGATAGGTAGACTCAGAATGATCCACACCCATCATGCCTTTCAAATTATTGTTGCTCCATAATGGTTCTTCTTCTCCCACAGCAGGTGTATGATTTATCGCTATTTTCAGTATGCAGATCCTGGTCATTTCTGGATTTACAATTTTTTTGTTCACAATGATTTTAATTCCCAATGGTATTCATGAGATGTGTGATATGATGAATGACAGATACATATTTTAAATAGTGAATGAGATGAGTTTTCTCTATAGGGAGGTTTTTTACCGTTTAAATAATATGTTATTTGAGGTACAGTACAAGAATGGATCCTGACTTCGCATAAAAAAATTAATAAAATTTAAGTTTATATTTTTATCTATTTACTTACTTCCGAAGGTATTTTTTTTCTTCTAAAAATAGAATGTGGTGCTTTTCTTAGAACCATATAATTTTCAGTCCTTTCTTCTATGAACTTTTTGATTGTTTTAATGAAAGGGATTTCCCTGTGGAGAATGGCTGTAAAATCACTGTATAACATTAAACCTTTATTGACCTTATTTCATTTTTTTCTTTAACATTTTTCAGGCCGGTTTTATAGCATCCCTATCACATGACATGAATGCGAACTTATTGAAGGTTGCTGTAGATGAGGCTCGGCTAGTTTTACAGAATACAGCCTCGTTGTCAAAAGAAGATCAAATGCAAATCAGAAAATTTGTAATAGAAGTCGGTAGAATTGCGCCAGAACTATTAGAGAGCGAACCAGAACCAGGTCAAGTTGAACAAATTCTAGAGGCATCAAGAATTAGGATGGCACCAGAATTCTCTACCAGATATTCTAACCGTGGTAGAGGAAACATGGGAGCAACTAGCCATCGAAGAAATTATAGGAGTAGTTATAATCGTACTCAACGTAATTGGCGAAGTGAGGGAAATGATCGTAGCGAAACAAGG
>JAGFPH010000037.1:975761-993413 GCA_018207615.1 Philaenus spumarius
AAAGCAAATCTGTTTATTTCCATTAATAAAACAAATAATAGGGGGGGGGGGGTTGACTTTTAAGACACCTGGTATATACCAGAATCCATTAGTAGAATACGAAGATTCAGAGCTTCACCGAATCCTAATTTCAACAGGTAAATTTATTTCACGCTTCTGGTAATAATCTACCAAAATTCCCGCCTTCTGAGTATGACCAAATTTAATTTGGTCCTTATAAAAAAACCTTAAACCTAATTTCAATAAAACCAATATTTTTCTTAAATTGTGCTCTTTATTAATGTTTTTACAATTGTTGCCATATAAAACTACCACAAATAGAGAACAAATAAAATACTAATATTACGAACTAGTCAGTCAAACATTAGTTCTTGTGTTGAAAATTATATAAGTTTCAATTCTTAAAAACGTTGCTAAACACAACAAATCAAAGGAAATGTTTTTTCACAGTAATTTGTCCGCCTAATAATCAGAAAGCCAGGTAAAGTAAAAACCAAGTCTTTTTTTAAAATTAAGTTTAATGCAATTAAACACATTATTTTAAAAAATCTACAAAAAAGAAAAAAATGAAGAAAAATACAGTTAACTTAAAATTCTACGGAGATATTACATTTATAATTCTTAAAGAAAGAAAATTACAAACTTAAAAACTAAAAATAATTTTTACAATAACAAGACGATGGAAGATTTTTTCTGTACAAAAACTTGTCTGAAGATCGAATTATGCTTACAGACTTCATTAATCTAGGCTTATTTTGACTGCACTCGTCTCCAGTTACACTTCACAGTATAGTCCTGCGGCCGTTGTTAGGAATGGAAATTATTTCAAGCATTACAATATTTACAAAAACAGAAAACCAAGTAAAACTACACCAAATAAAAATCCGGATGAATTAGTAATTTTTCTGTACAAAAATCCTTAATTTTATTTTCCGCATCGGTATTTCTGTATCATCAAATGTACAAGTTGAGAGTTGACACTTAAACCTTTTTTTTGGTAAAAAGGCGCTTTAAAATCAAAATATTAATTCGAGTATTTTATTATTTCTTAGTAAGACTGTTCGAAACAATAAAAAAATGTTGCAAATTTTTCAAAACTCTGACGAAAATGCGGCAGACGACAGTAACGATGGAAAACGTCACATGTGGAGGCGCATATCTAAAAATATCACTTTTTTTACATTTTGTATGTTCAAAGTCTTTGACTGAGGCATTTCACTCTAACCATCTTCTTTTGGAGGTGTGAACCATCCTGAAAATCAAAAACAATATAATATTCACTTTGAAAATGCAATACAAATTTAATAACAGTTGAAAAAAGAAACCAAATTGTTTTGTCTGTATATTTTACATTATAAAATCAAATAAAAATCGTTCTCTAAAAAAACATAATGAGAGCGGTTATGTCAAATTTGCCATAAAATACCACAAAACTTATTTATGAATTAATTTGACATTTCTAGATGATAGTACAAAATGATAATTCAATATAAAAGTTAGAAATGTTTAAAGTTTACACTGATAATACACTGATAGAATTTGTTTGCACCTAGGCCTCCAGCTTCGACTCACGTGCTCCTTCGTTCCACTCACAGTGGGAAAACTCAGCCGTCGGCCTCGGATCGGAAGATTCGATGGATTTGAACCAAGTATTTTTATGGTATTTTAAGTTTTGATCGACTTTAGGAGAACCAAACAAGCTATAAGTTCATGTAAAAAAAAAAAACAAAATGTGCAGAATAATATCCTATATTAGTTTTTTTAGACAAAACTCTAAAAAAATTTAATTCTCGTACGAAAAATCGCAAACAATAGTTACTTCCGGTCAAAAAAACGTGCTTCCGCTTGTTGGTTTTTTTTTTGCCTAACGAACTCATTTACTACTCCCGAACTTATGTCAGAACATGATGTTCACTGCAATAGCTCTTTCCTATGGAAATTTGCTACAAAGTTAAATAGTAGATAAGGACGGTGAGGGGGATGACCTGGGCATAACCTTGAAGTGCACAAGTGAATCTAGACTTGTACAAAAGATATGAAACTGAAATGTGATCAGAAATGACTTGTTGGTTAACTATCATGGTCTAATTTTTTTAATGCTAAGATAGATTTCAACGGATTCCTCATATTTACCAGGATGACGATGGATTAAGGAGATGGGATTTGGACCTTGTGTTGCAACTTAGAAAATCATCGTTAATTTCTGTGCAATCATTCAAAAACAGTGTTACAAAGGTGAACAGAGAAAGGATTTTGGGTTTACTAACAAATATAAAAAAGATTCACCAGATGGTACATAAAGAAAAACATTTTTTCAACTAGCGCTCTCTTAAAAATGTTTACTGGTCATAAGTATTTGTTATAAGCATATATAATATGTTTTCCTTAAAAGATGTTTTCATCACACTGTATCGAAAATAGTCACTTTCAGTATCAGCTTTGAGTTTGAAAATAGCGTTTTGCCGGTCTAGGGCAAAATCAGCTGGAATTTTTGCCGACCTCTAAATTAGTTATAAATTATAACACCAGTAGCTCTATCTATAATAATTATGATTTGAAATGTTGTCGTAATAATTTCTTATATATAATAACGATTTTAACAAAGAAACAAACATGAGTAACAATAAAAACTACATTTTGATACTATTTACAAGTATTAAGTAAAATAAATAAACTTAGAACTTATTATTAAAAAAGTACATCAGTACGTTTATTCATGTAAAAGTATCGGTGGTAGTGTATTAAAATTGTGTCTATTAATATTACGTGATGATTTAATATCAGCTGTTCCAATTAATTCAGTGAACTTAAACATTGTATTGTCGCCATGTAATGTTAGTGCTTTCCGTTGAAAGCGATAAAATAAGGACAGAATAAAACAGGCCAAAAGTGGCTTTTTTGATCCTCGCTCATTTTCCACTTAAACTTGAGCTCGTATCGAAAAGCATCCTAGTGATGAAATATACAATTATTAATTATTAGTTTCTATTAAAACGGGATCACTTCTTATTTCTTGCATTTTTCACCATGGGAGTAGCCAAAACGACCTTAACCCCCATAGGTTAAAGGTATTAATTTTCTATTAATAAAATAAATAATACTTTAAATGGCGCTGCCAAGTGGGGCTTACCCATTTTTTGCATGGCATTTGAAATTCAATGTAAATAAAATATTTACATTATAACAAAACATTCTTCACTTTTACAACTAAACAATCCAATGGCTGATTTCATAATTAACAACAAGGCACCAATACAGCAACCGCCCCGATATCAACAGACTTCTTTCACATTTACCAACTTGACACCGATACTGACACTTAAATAGTAGTCCTGAGTTACAGCCATTTTGATTTTTTCAAAATTGATTTCGAGTCACAGATCAACCAAATATCGTTGTGTGGCATATCGTTTGACAGCTTATTTAATTCCGAATCCAAAAAGAATAATAATTAATATTAAAACAAAAATAGTACGTCAAAATGGGGCAAAATCGGAAAACACGATTTTGTTGTTTTTTGGCCGCCATTTTTAATCGGTTGAAAATATGAATTTGCAGATTTCACCGTTGGTTTTTTCTTGAAATTCTACATCGAAATGATGTATCACATGACCACCTTCCTATTTAAAAAAAACAAAGTTACATTCAAAATGGCGGATAAATTTTTTGATATCTTAATAAAATAGTATTTTTACATAGAGTAGGTTCCTCAATCACATCTACCTTCAAATTTTCCTTATATACGAAATATTACACCGTACTCAAACTTAATAGACACCCTGTATAGCTTAAATGTATAGCACTATAAAAATATGTTAGTTGAAAATTTGTTTTACTCTTCCTACTTATAATACGAAAAACACAGCAAAAGAAAGACAAAAAGGAAAATTCGGCCTGATGAAGATCAAAGTGGAGAAATAAACTTTGCCGGAACGGACGACCTAAGAATGAATACATTTCTATTGATAATTTATTAATACACTCTTTTTTATTTGTGAGTTGAAGAAGAGACGAATTGGTAAGTTTCAAAACAGGTTTTATTTCTTATCTCAGTTATACGAAAACAAGAAAGATATAAATTAATTGAGGAAAGGCAACTACTAATCTCTACCACATCTATACACACGATTTTGATTCTGATTTCCTTGAAAAAAAAACATCCACTTACTAAAGTACTATGTTGCAGGTGCAGGGATGAGCACCCAGTAGAAAAATTTTTGTAAGGAATTTTAAAATTCCCTGGAAGATGTAGTCGAATAAGCCTGTACATACCTGCTACAAATTGTGCTGGAGAACCTAGTTTTCCTGCCTCAGAAGAGTTAAAAACTACCTTCGAACCAGCATTTCTGATGGAAGTTTGCACCCACTTTTGTTACTGTGTATTGAGGCAAAACCCTCAAAAACACTTTCGTATGAGGGCATCAAAAATGAGTTTGTTATTTAAAAATCCTGCAAAAAAGTTATGTAAATTTGAACACCAATGAAAGTGCAAAATGAATCCAAAAATACGAATCTAAAGACACGACTAATGGGGGCGCAAATTGGGATCAAGCCTACAGGCGGCAAACTCCTAAATCCGGCCCTGGTCCTATTTTAACTGCTATTATATAGAAGAGTGTTATTTCTTATCACCTATTTTTCTCTTTCCTGTGTTAGGCTAGGCCTCCACTTGTGATTTATAGTCATACGATTGTTTAGTCGCAATCAAAAATAAAAATAGAACTCGCTGATTGAATGTACATGTGTCTACTTGGAATGAAGAAATGGCTGCGATTAAATAATTGCAACTGGTTCTATTTTGACCGCGACACGACTATGTTCGAACATCGAGGTGCGCGACCACTGAATGTTGTGTAAAGTAATGTACATGTTTTTAGTGTTTAATGTTTGACGACTTCAAATAGAGGGATTATCTGATGATGGAACATAAGCCCCGAAACGCGTAATAAAGAAATATAGAAGTCACAGACGGTGTACAGTAATTACTTGATAACTTATTAATCATTTCGTTGACTTGGGTACTTATACTCGAAAATGAGTTTAATTAAAATAAATTCTTTGTTATTCATACAACTCACCATTTTTCTCATGTATTTGTACTAAAGACTTAAACGATTGCTGTGCTCTGGCTAAGCTGTATTGTCCCTGCTAAACAAAACCAAAATACAATTACAAAATGTTACAAACAATGCTACTGAACAAATTATAAGTCATCTATGCTGAGGTACCCACAGTAAGTCAAACAAAATTAGTAGGCACATTCAGCCAGACATAAAAAATCACAGATCATTCATTGTGCACATCTTCCAATCATAAAATAGTATTAAGTAAACTTACTTAATCTTTTACTAGTATGACATAAAATGCTATAAGGGCAGCGGAGAGAAAATGACCTATGGGCTCTTTTACCCAATATTTTATTTGCTTCTTAATTCTTGTTTGATAATTAGAATTGGAAAAGAAAATATCAGCATTCCACACAACAGGATTCATACAGGTTTTCAAAAACGATTTCCAGGATATTTCTAGTACAATTCCAAGACAAGATCTTGATTTTAAAGGACACTTAAACTACACAATTCTACGGTAAAGAGTATTTTTTTGTAGATAAAGCTCTTGAACGAAAAATACATGTCATAAAAAGTGAAGAGATTAAAATCAAACAATGCTTTGTTTTTCTGTTTAATGTCCCTAACTAAAATAGGCCGGATGAGATCAAAACCACAATGCTCTTTAAAAAATAGTAAATAACACTGAATTTTAGAACTTAAAAAAATTATTTTACAGAATTGTAAAGGATGATGTTACTGATGAACTGTAATCTAATCTTATTAAACAAGCAATTCTTGTATACTTGTATATAAATTTATTTCGGGGATCTCGCTAACGGTTCTAACGATTTGGATGAAAATTTGCATATAAGGGTTTTTTGATGTCAGGAATCGAATGTGCTAGGTCTTATGCCTGCAAAACTTAGCTAAGTAGCTCTTTTCACCTATGTAAACTATGAACTTCTTTTATATACCACCTTTGAAGTCAGTAAGTAGGCGAAAAGATACATTATAGATACAATCCAGATGTTAATCTGATAATTTTAGCTCCAGTTATTATATACTATTTAACAAACATAAATCATTAACAATGAATCAGGTGGTCATCTAGAATGTACCATGCAGCGACACCAATTTCCAGTAAGATCTGCATTTGCCATGACAGTACACAAATCTCAAGGCCAAACCTTTGAATTGTCGGCGTGGACTTAAGATCGTCAGTTTTCATGCATGGCATGTTATATGCAACATTTTCCAGAGTAGTTAAGCGACCAACTACATTAAAAGTACGTCTTCCAAATGAAAATCCTCGACATACCCGCAATATAGTATGGAAGGAAGTAATTGGTTAAGATCCGATTTTGTCGTGTTAAAACTGAGTGTATTCAAATATATACGTACTAATAGATCAACTGTACAAAATTACTATAATATAGTAGATATTATATTCTAATAAAATTTTAAACTAAAATTGCTCTATGTTTTTTTAAATTTAAATAAACAGTTCATATGTTCATATTCATATTTATTCAGTATATGATTACTATTTCCATACATTTTCCTAAAAAAAAAAAACAATTTTACAAATAAATTCTGAGCGATGCTCGGTCGCCCAGGTACTTTATATTTTAAATAATTGCATAATTGAAATACGTGAAGTGAGAGTTAACTATTAAGAATGTATGAAATTGAGTCATTGAAATATTGATCCTGAATGGGGTTTGGCCAATGGTATAAATATATTTTTATTGAAAACAATTTACATTATTGAATTACTAAACAAAAAACAAACATTAGACCGTGTATTAGACTAACCTTTGTATAATACAACCACTTGACTTTTTCATGGAAAAAACAACAGTTTATTATAGCCTAAGATTCTTTGACCAGTTTGGCTATCTTGTTTGTTAGTTTTTCTACATCTTTTGCTGATTTCTATTGTCTCTACTCTAAAAGATTTTGACTTTGCCAATAAAGTGAAGTCTTTCCTGTTTTCAGCTCTTTGTACCAACTCGTCAGCGTCTTTTATCATTGTCTGGAAAGCACTTTCTAGACTGTTCTACATTGTCCTTACAACTTTAATATTTTGACAAACCAGCTTCTTTGATTCTATTGTATGCCCAACCATCCTCCCATATAAATATATTTTAAATTTAACGGTTGGACTTTTTCCACTGATGGAGGAAGTCTAACTATTAAATTTCGAAACTACTATAGTATTCCGGTATTATGAATTTTCAACAACCTGCATTCTGTCATCTTAACCCTTCCCGCGCTGGAGACGAATATAACTGCTAAGTTTGACTTTGCTCAAAACGCTGTGGACAGATATACTCGCTTTTAAACATTGAGTGTATTGTTAGGACTAAATAGTTTTCAGTTTTGTAGCAGTTTATATGGGTAACATATCCCTTGGTTAAAAAACATAATGGTGATCGACTCCTAATTCCGACTGTTGTGGGAGGAGCACCTAAGTTGGCGCACTGCACCACTCATGCTCTGTTTCGAGAGACGCTAACGCTGTAGACGAACTAACTCGCAAGTCAGTTCCGTGCAGACTCCGTGCGAAACTGTACTGCGTTTGTTGTTTTATTGGTTTTTGGCAGACCACTTTACGCAAGGAGAGAAAAGGACACTGGTAGCTGTGTTGTTTGCGCTCAACAAGGAATGAGAAAGGAAACGATCTACCTTTGTGAGACCTGCACAGCGTGGCCCAACCTACACCTCGATGTATTTTGAAATAAAGGCAAAAATTCCAGGACAGGAACATAATTTTAAAGGACATCACAGAAAATTCAAGGGTAATTCCAGGTTCTCCAGGACACAACAGATGAAATTCCAGGTTTTCCAGGACGCGTATGAACCCTGCACTAGCAACAATTAACAACACTCTGTAAAACCCTTACAATATATTTTTTTAAACTAAGTTTATTGAAATAATTTACAAATTCTGGTATCCTCATTTTTCCAAGTGATAGTAACATCCATAGATGGTATCACCAGTTTGAAGACACCGGCTGTCTTTGTATGGGACGACCAAGAGTATCTGAAAAACGTTTCGAAAGAGTAAGAGTCTTTAACGTATAGACCCAAAAAGTCAGTTCGTAAGGCTAGTCGTGAATTAGCAATTCCAGTGACGTCTGCGCGGAGAGAGTTTTAATGAGGCGCTCACAACTATGTCCTTATCGTTTGCAGTTGTTACAAGCTTTAAAGCCTACAGACTATGGTTTACATGCAAGCTTTGGTGATGAAGACTTCAGTGATGAATCGACATTTCACCTAAGTGGACATGTGAACATTCATAATGTACGGTTATGGCCTCCATGTACACCCAATCTGACACCACACGATTTTTACCTTTGGGGGTTCATAAAGGATCATGTGTATGTGCCTCCGCTACCAGCTGACCTACCCGATTTAAGAAACAGGATTGAAGCAGTTGTTGCAACAACAAACACACTGAACAAGGTTTAGGATGAAATCGTCTACCGACTCGATGTGTGTCGGATGACTAATAGTGCTCACATTGAACACTTGTAGGAAAAACTATTTGAGTTGCTCTTTCTTTCAATGTATTATTTATAAAATTGTAAGTTAAATGTAATAAATACCACAAAGCCTTAAAACCCTGATATTACTTTTGAAACACCCGGTATATTAAAGTTGTTTCCTATTCAAATGATTCTAATTTTGTCTGATATCTGTTTGGATTTTGATATTGATACTTAAAATTGTCAGTTAGTTGTCATATTCGTCACTGTATTTTTCATCTATAACCTTGATTTGTATGCCTAGTGCAAACTTATTTTCAGTTATGATATAATTTTTGTAAATTTTATTTTTATTTTAAATTCCAAATAACGTGTAATTTTTAATTATTCATTTTTGTATTTATTTGTAGTTTTTAGCTTTTATTTTCATATTATTTTACTAGTTTAATTTTCACTCATCTCACAAATTTACGGAATTGCTCAAGGAAAGTAAAAAATACTCAATACCTGGCTGACTACTTTAGCAGCACCAAACTGTATCCTGGCTTTGCCTTTGACTAAAGTTGCGGCAATCTGCATGATGACAGCTTCTACGGTGTAAGCTGAACTCCAGCCTTGCTTTGTAAGCAACTCCATACATATAGCTCCTCCCATCTGTAAAACAATACACAATGTATAAGGGAGGTCAGACATAGTGTAACCTATGTTCAACAACTAAAGAACATGAGTAATACGTTTTATGATGCTGTTGCTGTCACATTCAAAATTAACGCCATAGTCACAGAAAGGGAGTGACTAGACTCTTTAAAGATATAATTTAGAATAGTAAAAGTGTTAAACTGGGTCTATTAATGTGTTAAAAGCACTTACAGCTAATAAACTACAAAATACAAGTCAAGTTTATGTACAGTAAAACTCCAACTATCCAAACACCAACCATCCAAATTGCTGATTATCCAAATCGCTTTCAGAATTTCAGAAAAAAAAATTAAGACGGGAATGTATTGCGATTCGTAAAATAATTATTCTATCTACGCGCGCTATTGTCTTTCCCTCCGCGAAGCTAGTGCAGGCGTCAGGTGCCAAACGGATTAATACAGTCAAACAGTTTACTTTGGCCGAGATGTTTGGCCAGTATGCAATGACATTCATTTATGTATATATGCTTAACATGTAAAAGTGTTACCTTTTCACTAGTTAATTAAAGGCTCGTTTTATTTAAAAATACAGTAGTTTCGTTCTCCCATTTTCAACATACATACAAAGGGTTCATACAGGTCCTTCAAAAAGAATTTCCAGGACATTTCCAGTACAATTCCAGGACAAGATCTGGATTTTCCAGGACACTTAAACCACACAATTCTACGGTAAGAAGTAATTTTTATTAGATAAAGCTCTTGAACGCAAAGTACATGTCATAAAAGCAATGAGATTAAAATCAAACAAGTTTTTTTTTTTTAATATCCCCAACCAAAATAGGCCAGATGAAAACCAAACCTCATGCTTTAAAAAAAAATAGTAAATAACACTGTCAAGGACTGATGTTACTAATTAGGCCTAACTGTAATTTCTATTTTAAATAATTGCATAATTGAAATAAGTGAAGTGAGAGTTAACTATTAAGAATATATAAAATTGAGTCATTGAAATATTGTTCCTGGATGGGATTTGGCCAATGGTATAAATATATTTGTATTGAAAACAATTTACATTATTGAATTACTTAACAAAAAACAAAACATTAGACCGTGTATTAGACTAACCTATGTAATACATAAACTACTTGACTTTTTCATGAAAAAAACAAAGCACAGTTTATTACAGCCTAAGATTCTTTGACCAGTTTTTCTATCTTGTTTGTTAGTTTTTCTACATCTTTGGTCATTTCTATTGTCGGCTAGGTTATTTCACCCTAGGCTAACCTATGTTAACAGATATACAAGAATAATAAAAAAAAAAACCTAAAAGGTTCTAGAACCTATAGTACTTAGTCACAGTATGTTTACCTGTATTCAACATTTAACAGAAGAATGTAAAACAACGTTGTTGTCTGCAAAAAATATTAGGGTCGAATAGTAAACTTATGTCCTATTGTCTTTACTCTAAAAGATTTTGACTTTGCTAATAAAGTGAAGTCTTTCCTGTTCTCAGCTCTTTGTGCCAACTCGTCAGCGTCTTTTGTCATTGTCTGGATAGCACTTTCTAAACTGTTCTACATTGTCTTAACTGTTGATTGTTTCTTTCACAGAAAAACTTTAACAACTTGTAATATTTTGACAAACCAGCTTCCCATATATGTTTAAAATTTAAATGTTGGACTTTCTCCACCGGTCCAATTTTTATTCAATTTCAAAACTACTATAATACTACACCGGTATTATACATTTTCAACAAACTTAAATTAGTATTATGTTTGAATGGTTAAAACAAGAGTTACATGTACCCATGGCATATATACTCAGATCAGCAATAAAATTTAGAAATGAAATCGGTATTTTGGAATAGAGGGGAAAATTCCAGGACAGAAACATAATTTTAAAGGACATTACAAATTCCATATTTTCCAGGACAACAAATAAAATTCCAGGTTTTCCAGGACGCGTATGAACCCTGATACAGTAATTAACCTTTTTGGGACTAACATAGTCTAAATCCTAATTCATGCTCAGATTAGGTTATTTCAAGCATGGGACAATGCATCTGGCTTTGTATGCCTAGCGCTAGCGAGAGGTTTGCTTTACTCATTGTAATTTAGTGAAAAAAAGTGAAATATATTTACAAAATAAGGTTATTTTAACATTTTCAAATATACAGTTCAATTCTATGATTTATTTTCTGCAATTTGTTGTAATCAAATTTCATTTTTGGATAAAGTATATATTTTTAATTCATTTTTCAAAATAGGCTTCAACAAAACTTAGTAAAAGCGGTCTAGCAACAAGATTTTATTCTCTCTATTTTCTACTGTTAGCTAGTTCCTCCTATCGATAGTCGAAATAATTAATTTAATAGCTAATAGATTGTAGAAAATGACAGTAAAATTTATATAAATCGCGTTAACGCGATTATAGTACTCAAACATTAAAGTTATAAAACGTGTATATGCGACCACAGTTTACTCCAGGCGCGTAAACGCGAAGCCAGTCCCAAAATGGTTAAAATAGACCCCTTTTTTTAGAGGAAAATCCAATTATCCGAATTTTTGATTATCCGAATGGGTTCCGGTAATGGAAAATGCGCTAAGTAGAACAGTCAATGAGATTTTTTAAACAAAATGTATTAAAAGTAAAAGACATTGTTGTTAATTTTTTTTTTTTTTTTAAGGAAGTAGGCCTAGGAATATGTCAAGTAGGCCTAGTCTAACAAAATTGTGTCAAGATAAACAGTTATAAATTTTAAAATATTAAACAAATAAGATAATTGTAAACAACTAAATTAAAATTAACTTACCTTTCTTTTAAATTAAATTTACCTTTTCCTTATAAAATATTTTTTTCAAACAGTTAGAAACAATAACCATTTGTGTATTAGAGGATAACCTCAAAATGAGTTCAATGGCATTTCACGATTGTAAATAATTTAAATTTATCAAAAGTGCAGACAATTAGTTTTATTATATCAAATAGCATAGTATATTGATAAAATAAGATATCAAAGTGATTGAATTGTATAAATTAACTTTCGTTAAAAAACTAAATGTAAATACAGGCACAGCTGGAAGTGTTGTGACGTTACAACGTAACTCAGTGTAAACGAGAACGATATAATCGATTATCACAGTGGATTGTATATATAAACAAATATTTCAAAATGAATAATATTTAAAAACAGTTTCAATGGCAAATATTATTCAAAGTTATATAAAAGCCTAAGTGATATTAATATTCGGCAAAAAAAAGGGACTTAACATACAAATATTAATTCAAAACGCAAACTCAATGCCTAATATACCAAAGTAATCAAATGTGGCAGTTGTTAATTGTAACCCAGATGATTTAAGAAGGAATGGAAGCCAAGAAAGGGGAATTGTCACAGTTTTTTTAAAGGGTACAGATGTACAGTTTATAAGTTAAAAAGTAATAATATAATTTATACCAGAAAATCAAATAAATATAACAATATAATAAATAAATCAAATATTTGAAGAATATTATCTAAGTTTAATCTCAGCTCAAGGTAATACCTAGTCTTATTTATCCTAAATAAACTGTTATACACTTGAACCTATTTCATCATTGTCATTAGGACAGAAGTAACTTCAAGAAACATTTAAACACCTCTGATAATATTTTAGAACGTGTTAGATTGATTTCATTGTATATATTTAAGTTTGCACATTTAATAAGATAAAAAGCCACAAACGGTAAGACCCGAGGTAAGAAACAATATCTATTATAGTTTTCTATAGATATTAGAAAGCTATAATTAATAATTAATTTTAAATAAATTATATAAAGTGCTCTATATTCTATTGTACGATAAATAGTAAAATTTGTACATCAAATAAAAAAATTACTTTAATAATAAATTAAGAATTGTAAAGAAAAAGGCTTAGTTATTTCATATTAATATTATAAATTGGCGCCCAACGAGGGGCTAATATAACATATAAATCTATTTTTACTTTTAGTAAGAATTTGTTGGTTCTTACCATTACAGCCATGGTGTAATGAATGTAAACAAACATGTGTTGCTAAGCTTTTGAACAGCAAAGAACACTGTCATAAAACCAACGATCAGTACGTTATACGCGGTAGATGCAATCCGGCAAAGTGCCGTGTAAAACGAAACCGCGTATAACGGGGACTAATTGTAGACTGACGCGACAGCCAAAAATAGAATGTCATACAGCTAAGTATTGATATTGATCAAGAAGGCTTATATTAATATGGATTTTAGGAATTAAAAAAAAAACAGTTTTGTTTTACGAATCAATTTTAGTGACTAAATTCTCAACAAAATCAAATGACTGAATTGTTGACTAAATTCTGCACGAACAATACTGGAGGCAAATGAAAAATGTGTACATATAGTACAGGTGCTTTACATTTCACACATATAAATAAATTAGGTTAAAAAAGATAGATACAGTAGAATAGTTTTAACCAAATTAAAATTACAGTAAAATATTTTGAAAGAAATTAAGTTTTTTACTAAATCTTAGATTATCATTCGTGACCAATATTTTCGATACTGACAGTGAACGATAGCTTGATGTAACCGACTGATATACTAATTTGTAAAAATAGACAAACTGAGAAAATGACAGAGCAAGTAGGGGTACCGTTATAAGAGCACTGACCTTGAGGGGAGAGTGAGATGACAGTGCGCCAATACCTTATAAAACTATCAACTTTAGCCTACACTCCAAACAACTCAGCTCAATTACAAAACCTTTCAAGGACGTTTTACCGCGTAAAAGCGAAATCGCGTAAAGCGGGACCGTGTATAACAAAGACTGCCTGTAAACACTAAAAACTGTAAACACGCACAACAGAAACGATACGAGAGATGACAGAACACTAAAGTGGGCAAGTGATAACATGAAGTAAACAACAATGGCGGGACGGCATGTAAGTCACCAATTTCGGCTCGAGCATGGTCGGATCAACCGGAGCGGCAGACCAGCCGAGGGCGGACAAGAGGGGTTCTACTGTATATAGATCTAACCCAATTAAATATTTCAAAATATTTCACTTCTTTTGCTCCTATTGATTAAATTTCAATTTACTATTGAAGACTTAAATTGAAGATGTTACAAGATGAAACTTATAGTGTTTTGAAATTGCGGTAGTCTTTACGAGGGGAGTAATAGACCATTTTTAAATAAATAAAGATCCTGGTCTACTGATATCACAGAAATAGAGGTTAAACATAAGGCTGTAAACTGATAATTCATGTCTTTGTAGTTCTGAGCAAAAGTTAGGCAAGTTTTCTTAAAAAAAAAAAAAAACACACTTTATGTGTATACACTCCTATTGTCCTACTACTTATATTATGAGCAAAACAATGGGCCCAACTAGTTTACTAAAAGATCTTTCCAATAATAGGTTATAGACTCACCAGAACATATCCACCAGAAATAATAGGATGGACCACTCGAACAAAAGGTGGTTCGAACGGATACGTCTCTTTAAAGAGCATATTGAGCAAAATAGAATCTTTGCCTTCCTTTTCTTTGAGCAGCATTAAATCATTGTGCAGGGGTGAGTCGGGGTCTACGGACTTGAGTCGTACGTTCCATTCGTACAAGCTGTCGCTAACCAGTTCTATGTTGTACATTCCTAAAAAAAAAAAAAAAATAGCAAGGCAACATTATTATTCGCTTCTTCTGAAACGCTATAATTTAACGAAAATAAAATCTAAACATATAACCACTTATTAGAGCTGCAGATAAAAATAATTAAGAATAAAAATAAAGCTATTTAAAATCTTAAAATAAGTTAACAAGAAAAAACAGGTAGCAGTTTAAACAGTATGTAGAATATAATACTTAAAAAATAGAAAAATCTTAACTTCTTGGCTCCGCCATTTTGGACTGGTGTATCGGAGAGGGGTTTTCTTTACACAAATTTTCTCGTCTCAACGAGGGCTTTAAAATGAGGCTTCACACAATTAGGATTACTATTTAAAACTTTTGACTTGCAACCCTATCCAACTTAACCGAATAAGGGTGAAATTCATTCATACCCCTAAAAGGTGCAGAATTTGTCCAATATAACTTCTTGAAAGTTTGGAGTATGGAACTTCCTGAAACATGTAGCCTATCAGGTTTAAAATTACGATGGGGTTGTGAAACTTTTGCATCACTCTGTATGTCCCCCTTGAATAATAATTTTTTTTCTAACAATGCTCTTAAACGGGGCTGTCACCTTCCAGCTAAAATTTGATTTATATAATGTCCAAGAGTGGTACATTACTTAAAGTAAAATCAAATCATATAAATTTATATTCCACTAAAAAAATACAGATTATGGTTTACCAGAAACAATTTTAGGCCATATTTAAAAAAGAAATTAATTTAATTTTAATTTTATGTGTATAATTTGATTGATACATTTAAGGATATGCACGGGCTAAAATGAATGCAAAAAATATAGCATGTTTCAGATTATTTCCAATTTTTAATATTTGTACGGTTATTTTTTCTCGACTTTTCCTGATTGGCTAGGAAGAAAATAGAAGTGATGGATCTGTTGAAGTTGGTCCAGTATCGGAACTGGTTCCACTGACACAACGTTGTAAGATTGTTGAATTAAGGTTAAATAAAGAAATAAAAAAGAGTTAAACTAAAGCTTCACGGTTAAAAGTAATGGGTAGGGAAAATGCATAGGACATGAGACGGTTCAATATTTCATAAAGGCAGACAAAATTTAAAAGTAAATTTAATTATTAATTTGAATAAATGTAAAAGGCAGACAAGTATTAAAAGTAATTATTATATTCAATCTATATGTGAGTTTAAAGAATAGACAGTTTATGCAATGATTTTAAGACGCGGAAAGTATAGGCTACGAGTTTCAAGACGCATTTAGAAAAGCAACGTCCACACCAGTCTAGACGAGATAAGAAGCGAACACCTGCAAGCTATTTCGTAGAAAAATGCTCTACGTGCTTTTCAACATGCAAGATCCAGAAAGAACGCACAGCTAGCAACCCAAAGATATGACGCAACTTTGAACATCTAAAGGTGGTCAGACGTTTCTGAGCGGTGGAGAAAGACGCTAACGTCACTTATCAACTAGAGTCCAAGCGGTGAAGATGCATGAAGTGTTGCGCGCTGCGCATTAATAAAAGTTTAAATATGTAACATTTATTGTTAATCAAGTCGTAAAGGGGTGTTGTTTTTTGTGAGTTATTGAAGAACTGATTTGAATTTTACGAGAACTAATAATTATCATTGACAATGAATGGTGTACACTACGATCGGCGAACTTTTCTAAATAAATAATGTGAAAGTAATTCGAACATGAACTAGCTACGAAAGTGTTGGCGCATGCGAGTGGGGTTTTCTTTTTCTTTTTAAATTAATTAGTTTATGTGTCTGCCTTTTACGTAAGCATTAAATATCTATATGTACCATGTATTTTTTTTAAATTTAAATTGATTTATGTTATTTGTTTGGCTACATTTTTAATCAAAGTGATTTATAAGATTGTAAAAATTCTTTTTGTAACTCGATATTAAAGAACCATGCAGGGCTAAAGCGGCCAATAAAAAATCAGTTGTTATGTGAACCATTAGAGTTTAATTTCACTATCCTATATTCCAGCGAGTACTTGTTCAGGAACTCCACGATCCTGAGTTGTAAGTTGTAAAAAGACAACAGGTAAAGAAAACTAGTATAGGCTTAACCTAAAAACAATATTTTATTAATTATTTTTAACAAGTTATATTAAATTCATTTTACATTTTTATATTATATTTTTATAACGCCTAACGTTATAACGTGAACGACTCATCCCCTACTTAACTCTTCTATTTATAAAAATAAAATCAAACAATTACATACCTTTCTTAAAACTGTCTGAACGGTAAATGTCTCGGAGCTCTTTCATTAGTCTATCAGTCGCTTGAACAGACCCCGACACTGATCCCTTCAAATAATCTTGCCTCTGATTCTGTCGTAACCGTTCGAGTGTTGCGTGGTGTTCCAATGCCATCTCTTCAGACTATAAATAAACAATCGGTTATTAGTGAAGAAATTAACAATTGTATTGTACAATTGATTTCACTTTATCAGGGTGTCTACTAGTTCCCAAAAATAAAAATCAGTGACTTTTAGAATCAAATTTTAAAAAAAACAATGAAATTTTACAATGATGGACTTGACAACAGAACTTGATTAGTAGGGATTGGTTTAATTGTGAGCGCAGGTTACATAGGCTACCTAAAAGATGCACGACCATTACTGACTTAACATAGACACATTTTATATTGTATTATTTGCTTGTTTTTAGCTGACAAATAACCCCGTAAAGTTTTGGATAGTCGAAGCTTGACATCTGTATATACACATGTTATATTGTATTATTTGCTTGTTTTTAGCTGACTAATAACCCCGTAAAGTTTTGGATAGTCGAAGCTGGACATCTGTATATACACATGTT
>JAGFPH010000037.1:993423-1017179 GCA_018207615.1 Philaenus spumarius
ATAACCCCGTAAAGTTTTGGATAGTCGAAGCTGGACATCTGTATATATTAATTTAATGCTTTTGTCACTTTTTTTTTCTATTTCAAGGAAAAACTATGTATTTTAATGAAAAATATCAAGAGAGCAAAGTTTTAGACAATAAAATTCACTACCTCTAGATGATTTTTTATAAATTGTTTAATATAGCTCAGTTCCACCACCAGAGCAACTGTATACATGTAAATACAGGGTGTCTCAAAAGTCTATGAACAGCATTAATTATATTTTTGTAACCATTGCAGATTTCGCAACAAAACTTGATAAGTTTATCTAAAAAAAAAACGTATTTTTGAAGCAATTATAATGGTTTTGATCACCTTATGGGGACGCCCCGCAGGGAGTCTGAGCAAAGTCTTAAATATAAACAACACAGATTGTGTTATATAAATGATATGTTAACAAATTTGGTGTCCAAGTGTTTAGTTTTACCTAGCCTACAATAATATTTGTAAATAAATTGAATTACATATTTCAAAAAAATATTTTTTTTAGTAAAAACTAAACTTTAGATAGTATAGAAATATATTTTTCTATGCATTTTTTTTACCTTCTAAACCAAAAATATTTTACCCATGGGTAGTATGCTATTTTCAATCTATATACAGTAAAACTCTAATTATCCGAACTCCAACTATCTGAATTGCTGATTATCTGAATCGCTTTCAGAATTTCAGAAAAAAAATTACGACGAGAACGTACTGCGATTTGCAAAATAATGATTATGTCTACGCGGGCTATTGTCCTTCCCTCCGCGAAGCTAGTTTAGGCACCAGGTGTCAAACGGTTGAATACAGTCAAACAGTTTACTTTGACCGAGATGTTCAGCAAGCAATGACATTCATTTATGTACATACGCTTAACATGTAAAAGTGTGACTAGTTTAAAAATACAGTAGTTTTGTTCTTCCATTTTCAACATACATGTAGTAATTAATTAACCTTTTCGGGACTAACATAGTCTAAATCCTAATTCATGCTCAGACTAGATTATTTCAAGCATGGGACAAAGCTTCTGGCTTTGTATGCTAGCGAGAGGTTTGTTTATACTCATTGTTATTCATTGAAACAAAGTGAAATATATTTATAAAAAAGGTTATTTTAACATTTTTAAGTATACAGTTCAATTCTATGATTTATTCTCTACAATTTGTTCTAATACAATTTCATTTTTGGATAAAGCATATATTCTTAATTCATTTTTCAAAATAGGCTTCTACAAACCCTAGTAAACTATGTCTGGCAACATGATTTTATTCTCTCTATTTTCTACTGTTAGCTAGTACCCCCGATCGATAGTCGAAATAGTTCATTTCAAAGCTAATAGATTGTAGTAAAGGCCAGTAAAAGAATTTATATTAATCACGGTAACGCGATGATATTACTCAAACGTTAAATTTATAAAACTTGTATACGCGACCGTAGTATGTTGCGGATAGTTTACTCCAGTCGCGTAAGTGCGGAGCCAGTCCGAATTTTTGATTATCCGAATGGGGTCCGGTCCCAATTGGTTCGGATAACTTGAGTTCTACTGTGCTGTTATTTATAACTAAGCAAATTTGTTGAAAAGTAAACTCAAAAAAATTCTTTTCTGTTGGAACTTTCCGCTAAAAATCATTGAAATAATTGGAGTATTGACAACTAAATTTAAGTTATTCAGAACACTACTTTTTTTATACTTGTATAATAACTAACATCATAACCTTAAACGAACAAATAATAAAACAAAACAAACAACAGACCTCAAAAACACAGTAAAAAGTCATGTGTTAATAGCGCATACAATGAAAATATGTATACTTGTAAACTGCTAGTCAAAATAACAAAAGCTGGTTTTGTGCATCGGTGTTGCAATCTGTTTTTCTTTTGCTTAATTAGACAAAACAAACTTTTTTCTATGCACCACTGAATATCACTTTATATACCACACAGTATTTTAAAACACTGAAATACAACATATGGGATGAGAAATAAATAAAATACGAAATATGGCGACGGATCTATCTAATGGTGACGTTAGATTGTCACTGAGGCACGGAAAGGGTTAAACATCATCAAAAGGTTTAGTATCTTAAGAGAACACAATGCTGAAAATCAAACATAAAAGGGTTCACCCTACATAAAAGGCAACCGTTTAAAGTTATAATACTGGGCATTTTGAAAACGGCTTAACTTTATTTATTAGCATTAGTTTTAAAAGCAAAACGCCGACAATCCACACTAGAAATACCTGCTGAGATGTTACAGAGCGTTATGAGTGGCTACTACACCCGCCTAGCTCACTGCCAAACTGCAGAAGAAGGAAAACAGTTTGAGCATTTATTGCAAAAAACGTAAGTTGTTATGAAAGTTTATTGGTAATTGTTTAAAATGTAGTAAAAATTTATAGTTCGAAATCAATATTGTTCCTAATTCTCCTCGTAGACCGTACCCACTGAAGGTGATAAGTCACTCACTATCCACAAAAACTGTTCCTTCTGCTAGTGTGGATTGTTGGAATTTTGCTTTTAAATCTTATGCCAATAAGTAAAATTAACCATTTTAAAAATGCCCAATATTGTAACTATAAATGGCCGCCATTTTATGTTGTATGAACATTTTGATGTCTGATTTGCAACATTGTGTATCAAAGATAGACCTTTATTTCATGTAAACTCGACCTATGCTCCTATTTAAGATTTACCTCTGACTCTCTATGGGCCGTGATAAAAAAATTATAATTGCTTCAAAAATTAGTTTTTTTGGTAGAGAAACGCTGTACCAAGTTTCTTTGCGTAATTTGCAATGGTTACGCAAATATAACACCATTCACAAACATTTAAGAAACACTATATATATCAATTTGAATTGAAAATAAAAATTTTTAAGAAAAACAAAGCACTAATCTATCTTAGACGATAATTTAAGAAAATGGTGCAAAAGTATTTATATTTGCCCTCTAGTGGCAAAAAAAGTTAAAATTAATATGTATATTACATTTCTTAAAAAACACCTTTTTTTAGAATTGCGAGGAGGTGAAAATCATGTTTATAGAGAACCCAAATACTTAACTGGTCTCATAGCTGTAGAAAGATCTACCATAAAGTTTTTTTTTTTTTTTACTAATTTGAACGGACTAGTGCATAGGGAACTTACCAGCTACATTCCAGCAAAATGTTAACTGTATTACCAACCTTTTGTTTTGAAACAAGGTCGCCTTCTTCCATTTCCAAATGTAAGTCTTCGTCATCGTCATTGTCGTCATCCTCTTCCTCTTCATCAATGTCTACAGGGTCCGGCTGATGATGGGTCGAGAAACCCGAACTCCAAATCCCCAGTGCGAGCCTGTCAAGATCAGCTGGTTCGCTGACTGTGTGCAGTCGACAAAGTTCTCTCACTAAAATGCCCACCTGATTCATAACCTGTAGAATTCGTTTCAATTTAACACACTTCATAAAATAAAAATCTCTACAGTTTGCAGATTAAAAAAGAGAACAAATAAACTTTACAAAAAAACAACTTAAGCTGCCTGCAGCAAACTGAAACTTGTGTAAATATATTCGTATAAAAACCATGAACATACAATATACCAAGATAAAGAAAGCTGCAACCTTATACAATTCTTATAAAATAATGAGACAAAACAAAATGTAATTCCATCACGCAGCTGAATCGCTGACGTGAGTTTTGAGCAATTTCCAAACTTAAGTTTATATGTTTTAGGGTTTCAACCAACTACAGTTGAACTTGGTTATAGCATCAACGAAGGGACCGAACGAATATTGACGCTACGTCCGAGTGACATTATAAAGCTGTACCAACTGGAAATCATATTTTTGTTACCTTGAGTGAAAGGACAAACAACTATACAGTATTACTATTATTGACAACATTATTCAAGACGTTGTAAAAATCTATCAGTAACAAAAAAGATTACATACAGTAAGTTTACTCACGTATACACAATGCAAAGCTTAAAGCAACACTGAAAATGTGGGGGGGGGGGGCAACTGACTGATCACAATGTAAATGTCTCGCTAGGTTATTCGATTGAGTCTCGCCGTGTTTTTGTATTGTCCGAACACTTTCCCAGCAAGGTCATGGGTTTAGTTACACATAGCACACAACTGACACCGCATAGCATGGGATTTGTTCTTTAGGAGGGGTGGTAGAGTTAGCAGTGTTGCTTGTAGTGGAATCCCCCTCTCCTCTTTGATGAGGCCACCGCAGATTACATTTTTCGTGTGAAAAAAAAATACGTAGTTTGTTTATTTCACGGTTTTATTTTGAGGAGGGAGAAAATATTCGGCCTGACATCAAAGGAAAGGGAGAATTCTAACATTTTTCGAGTTCTGAGAAAACTGAATTCAAAGTTTGACATTGATATTTTGTAGATTTATGACGTTACAACTGAGTGGTTAAATATTTATTGACGTTAAAACAGGGATTTATAATAACGTAAAAGATAACGATTTGATCGGACCTTTAAAAAAAATGACGCTTTGTCCGAGTTGACCCATTAGCCGAGGTCGTTAAAACCAAGTTCAACTGAATTTGGGAAACGGGTCTACTCACGAAAGCGTTGGATAGCGTGTACGAAATATATTTGTAGAATTTGTTTGACCCGGCTACGCGCTGCATCATTTTGTTTGCACCTCGGATCAGAAGCTGCCCTCACGGTAAAATCCCCCACATGGATTTCAACCGGGTACTTTTATGCATTTTACGTTTTAATCGATTTTGGGGGTATCAAAATGTACAGAATAATTTCCTATATTAATTTTTATAAGTGGCCTGGCTACCGTACAATCCTACCTCTCCATCCCCATCTACACAACAAAATTGAAACAAACCAATGAGTCACCACATCGTACGCATTTTACTGATAAAATCCGATTTCAACTTTCGGTAAACTTAAGTAGTTTAAGTTAGGAAATGAAAAACATCAGTAATATCTATGTATTAAGTACTACCTATTTATGGTATTTACCTTTTTTTGGTCTGTTTAAATAATCCTATTAGATTGTATAATGGTTAAATCCTACTACCTATTGTATAATGGTTAAATGTTCATGATTTAGTTATCGCTTTGAATAATATCATTTGTATGAAGCTATCAAAATTAGTATACCGGTACCATAATAATTATTAACCCTGCAAGAGCTAAAGTCGCATTTGCGACTTTTCTACATAGGTTTTTTTAATTGGATCTCAAGTCGTCATTTTTCATTCAATCTGAGAGTTTCTCATATGGTTTTGTCAGAAATTGATTACTACAGAATAGTATAAAGTTTAAAATTGATACTTTAAAAAATGTAATTTTGGTAGCATTGTAGAGTCAGCTGTTTTAGTGCACACATCTGTATCTGTGTTAGACGCTGGACGTTTTTTGCTTCTTGTAATGAACCAATAATTTGTTTGGAAGAGTAGAGTGTTTCAGTTTTACATTTTTACTTTCTCACTATACTATAGTATAGAGAAAGTATAGTGATCGCAAAAAAAATCGAAGTTGAGATTTTTGTGGAAATATCCGTTTTGGGACCCCCTGAGTCCAAAAAAGTGGTTTTTACAAAATGTCTGTCTGTATGTCTGTATGTATGTCTGTATGTATGTCTGTATGTATGTCTGTATGTCTGTATGTATGTCTGTATGTCTGTATGTCTGTATGTATACAAAGCTAGAGAGAAAACTATTCGATCGATTTCAACCAAATTTGCACCAGACATGTCCAGTACGCCTGTATAGATGCACGAAAAAGGGTTTTGAACAATTTTGAAAAACAACCCCCTTTTTGGCAAAAAAACCCCCAAAAAATCAGTTATTATTTTTTTATAAAAAAACGGCTCTAACGATTTTGATAAAATTTGGCTTATTTGTAGCCTTTAATGTGCCCTACCATATACAAAAACCCGCATCTTTCTAAAAATTCTCGTTTAGCTAATAATAATAATAATAATAACTTATTTTTGGGGGTTTTGTGGCCATAAAGGGGATTGTTTTTCAAAATTGTTCAAAACCCTTTTTCGTGCATCTATGAAGACTTAATTGACGCGTTTGGTGCAAATTTTTTTGAAATCGATCGAATAGTTTTCTCTCTAGATAATAATAATATTTATTAGTTAATCTCCAACTTTAATAAAAAAACTCTCCTACCCCACCCTACAAGTCACAGTAAACCTGTTTAGTAATTTAAATGTATTTGTGAGAAAGTATGTGCCAGTTCCTGGTACCGTTTATTTTATTCATCATGAAATTGTGCAACTTGTGTATATCTTGGAGTTTATACAGTGACATTTTGAAATTATTTTTAGTGGGTGGATATCTGAAAAATAAATTTTAAATTGTGCAAAACAAACAGCTATGAAAATCTAGGATTAAAATTAGGACAATTCCTTTTCTAATTATAATTATATGTAATATTTTTCCTTTGAGTAAGAATTTTATACATATTTTTTTAAATATACATGCACGCCGCCTTCAAAATGCCTAGCACTGAAGAGTATTATAGTCAGCTCTTTGGGGGTTAAAGCGTGATCAAAATCAAACAAATAGTTTTATAGTTAACTAATTAGGATCATCCAAACGTTTCCTAATTATAATAGAATAAGCCTGTAGATAAATAACCACTTTGCTGATATAGCACAAACTAAATTACAATGCAGTAGTTATCAGTGAAACAATTAATAGTTGTAGGCCTAAATCAGTTGTTTTTGTCATATGAGATCAACACTTGATAATACAGTTCATCAAAACGAATGTTTGAGCCAGATTAAAACTGTACATTGTCAGTCTAAACTGTTACAAATTGTACTTAGCCTATTGTATTATGTTTAATTACCTATTAAAAGCTGCTGGCTCATAAAGTTGGTTTTATTTGAATAATTAGTGGTTGTACTGTCGTTACATTTAGATCTATCATGTACTAGCTGTTGTATTGATATTCCCCGAGGATAAAGCCTTTCCATGCTTTTACAGGAAATCAATATTTATTTGTGAGAATAATTACGTGGTAGTTGTCTACAACACTAATTAACCTAGAACTAAAATTTGTTTAGAATTCCAACGATTATTTAAGTTAATGCTAAAATTAATTCATCACATGTCATGAACAAATGAACCCGTAACAACTAATGGAGACTGATTTTTGTTATTTCTCCTGTTCATTGGTATCTCGGTTATGTTTAGAGTTGAAACAGCCTTTTTCGGTGAAGTATAATGAAAAAATATATAAAATGGCAGATACTTTGAGAAGCAATTTAAAACCAATGTATAAAAATATATCATTACAGCGTATTTTTAATAAAACAGACTAATAATTAGGGGATGACGATGTCCGTTGCAATGAAAGTCTGTTTATATCAAAATACATTCAAGTGTGAATAAGAGAGGCAACATTTAACACGTATCTGAACACATCTTATGGTCTAGGAACTAAAGAGCATACAAAAACAAATAAATTTTTTAAACTTTTATACATTTGAGAAGAAATTAAATTAAAACACGTTAACGCACTAAGACAGTTCAATCAGCACTCGGAAGTAAAACAAGTGTCACAAATTCAGCAATAGGTGATGAAACGACCTAATAAGAAGTAATTGATGATATACTTTCATTCGATCATGAGATTGTTTTAAAATCACTCACTTAATATAGCAATACATAACAGACCAAATTGGGCAATCTTACTGCCAGCACTGTTACCATGACAACACAAGTGTTTCCCCATCAAGGTCATACGTTTAGTTACACACAGCTGACAGTACATTGATTTGTTCAGCGGCATCGCATTTTAATAGGTAACGTTTACTACACTGTATTATATTTACAAAACTTTAAAATGTTTAATGGAATTAAAGTAAAATATTTTGTACATTTATGATGTTACAACAGAGTGGTTAAAATATTTATTGACGCTAAAACAGAGGTTTATAATAACGTAAAAGATAACAATTTGACAGGACGTAAAAAAATGACGATATGTCCGAGTTGATGCATTAGCCGAGGCTGTTAAAACCAATTTCGACTGAATATTTATCATTGTCATTATACATTTTAACTGGAAGGAACACTTGTGGTGCTGCTTGCTTATCACCAACACTGAGACTTATTAAAAGGAACTTACACATTTATAAATTCAAAAATTACCACGTAGCAATAAAACTATATTTTTTTCTACACAAAAATGTATCAGGGTGTCTAGCAAATTTCCTATATAAAATTCCCTACTTTTTCCCGACTTTTCCCAAATATTTTGTCGAAACCAAGTTTATATATTTATGGCTTATCAACACTACAAATACGCTCGTTCGGACTACAAGGGCTGGTTCGCACGAGCGACACGCGGCAATTCGGCAGTTGCGTCCAGCGGAAGCATGTAGTTAAATCGGAGTTAGTATGAGATCGGCGCTCACGAGCGACAGCGTCACCGCCGCGTCCACATGAATTGCACGCCATTTTTGTAAAAACACGGCGGTCATGCTGTCGCTCGGCGTCTTGACGGTACATTAAATTAGATAAAGCAGTTCTAACACGCAGCGAACGACTGTAGCTCCGTATAGCAATTGCCGAGGGTGGTGATTTGTTCTGTGAAGTCCAAAATTATTGTTTCCCGGTCGGAAGAATACGACGACCGAATAATATTAATAGTGTAAATTTTTAAAAACGCCGGCATTAAAACGCAATGTAATATACAACAGCGTATTTCCGCAAAAAAAATTTATGCCCGAAAACCATTTCTGCCAATTTTATCAACTACCATTGTTCAAATACTATTTAAAATACAATGACTAATGTACGCAAAAGAATACGACGCCCGAATATTAATAGCGTTAATTTTATAAAACGCCGGCATTAAAACGCAATGTAATATACAACAGCGTATTACCGCGAAAAAAATCGATGCCCGAAAACCATTTGTGCCAATTTTATCAACTACCATTGTTCAAATAGTACAGTATGTATCATTTATTAAATATAGAACGTAGCCTCAAAAGAATATTTTTTACAAAACAACTTTGTTTGACACCCTGAGTACCAAATTGGTACCCACAGCAGTTAACCTGTTAAAATTAAATACAGTAGAACTCCAATTATCCAAATCCCGACTATCCAAATCGCTTTCAGAACAAATAAAATTAAGACGGAAACATACTGAGATTTGCAAAATAATGATTCTGTCTACACGCGCTATTGTCCTTCCCTGAGTGAAGATAAACTTATTGAAAGTGTGAGAGAAGAAAGTGTCAAGGAAGAAGATGACCTTAATGTCGAAGTTGAAGCAGACACGGGACCATCAGCTAGAGAAGCATTTGCCTGCCTGGAAATTGTGTTGAAGTGGATTGAGCGTCAGCCCGAGTGTGTCACATGCAACTTCTCACTGTCAATCGGATGCACGAATTGGCCGCCATAAAACGGATGAGTACAGTCAAACAGCTACTTTGACTGAAATGTTCAGCAAACAATGATTTTCATTTACAGTAAGGTACGTACTGTAGGCCTATATACGCTTAACATGTAAAAGTGTTGCCTTTTCATGTAATTAATTAAAAGATCTTTTTCTTTTAATTGTTCTCCCATTTTCAGCGTAGATACAGTAGTTAATTAAAATAGCCCCTTTTAATCGGAAAAAATCAAACTATCCGAGTTTTTTATTATCTGAATGGGGTCCGGTCCCAACTGATTCGTATAATTGGAGTTCTACTGTAACATAAAAAGAATGTGCGCTTAGGCCTATTTAATAAATCCATAATGGCAGAACAAATATCATAATATCATTTTTTTTTATTGGTCTGTTAATCTTAAATTTAATTGTGAAAGAGCTAAAATAAAATACAGGGAAAGTCATTTATACAAACGAAAAATAATAATAAAGTTAAAGGACAATCCTATCAGACAAACAACTATGGAAGTAAAGCCATTACGAATGTCATTATTAAAAAAAGAACTTAACCCTTTCTCCCGGACGCTAAAACCGCACCAATAGATAATTTCAATCAGGTCAGTTTCAAAATTCTATCTAACTAAAGTCTTTCCTTATCATGAAAATTTACCACAGTTACTTATAATGGTAACTTTATAAATTTAACATATCGGACAATTTTGCTTACAACAGCCTAAATGTTTTCTTTTATCAGGTTGAGCTTCATCAAATCACCTTGGCCTTTTTTTTTGTTCCTCCTGTAAATTATTAACTTTAACACAAAAATCATTAGGCTCAAACTTACCAACAGCCTCAAATTACAATCTGAATTGTAACTTTTATATAAACAACATTATCAAACTTGTCACGCCACCAGTTTTGCTGTTAACTTTAACTAATGAAATTAATACTAGGCCTACTGTTAAAATTTTAAAACGGCAAAAAATAAATAGAAATAGAAAATATGCTCCAAAATGTTTCTAGTATTCATTACTGCGATTAGTTTTACGATACGCCAACCAATGGTGGGGTTGTACAGTTTTGAAGAAACACTACGGATTAGTAAGGAAACAGAGGGAGCGGTGGAAAAAATGACCATGAGTTAGTACGGAATATAGGGAAAAGTTACAAGCTGAACTTTTTTACCGGTTGAGCAGCCACTAGGTGTTTCAACTAGATCCCACTGTAACAGTTGAAATTAACAGTACAAATTGGTTAGCCATTCCCCCCTCCCTCCCATCCATCATCATCCGCCATTCTGGATTCACTGGGAGTGCATTTGCTGTAATTAATAGGTGGAAGAGAGGACTAATAGTCCTAACATTGCCAAAAAAAAAAAAATAATAAAGTCATCAATCAATTACCGGTAACTCTAAGCTTGTTAGTCACTTAATAACATGAGTCCAGAAACGTGTACTGATTTTCACAGGAAAAAAAATATGGAAATTTTCGAATAATTAATTACTAATACCAAAATTGAACATCCATCATTACTAAACCATACCTCTAAAACAGAGAATGCTTCTTATCCATTAAGCCTTTATTTTGGTTTGAAACATAACTGTCTCATACTTAGGCAGTATTACAATGACTAAATGCCATTAATTTTAACACCACTATCTATTTTTATGTAAGCTTCTTCAATCAAACCACTTTCACTAATTAACACTTTGCCTAAATTAGTACCGGTAATAAATATACTGTATATACAACAACAGACTCGTTTAACAACAATGTGATTAAAACTCTATTCACGTGTTAATAAAAAATATGTAATCACACCTTGAAGCCAAAATTTTCTTTAACTAAACCAACAATTAAATATTTAAACTGATCGTTATATTAGATAGTATGGCCTGCCCTACCCCTCAGTGCTGGGTAATTTTTCCTATTTTACTCTCTAGACTTCCAAGTCTATATATCAATGATTTGACATATTTTTAGTAACCAAAATAAATCTCTTTATAGTTTTTTAGAAGGTATACAAGTTTCCACATAAAACACTTACCATTCAAACACTTTTGAAGGCAAACTAACCCGTCAGTAGAATAGGCAAATCACTCAGTTCGGTAACCAAATCATAATCAGATTCATTTGACGAATAAGTGTTATTACATAAGTGAGTATCCCTTGACTTTAAATGGTCATCGACTTACTCATAATAAAAGTTTAAAATACCTGCTTCGCAAGGAAAAATACAATCAACCATATTCTAACCTTTAAGTTTATAGCTAAACACTAAAGGACAGATAAATAAAAATGAAAGCCGAAATGAATCAAATTAAGCTGATAATTACATACAAATACGTACTTACACTAACAAATTATAAAATAATCAAAACGTTTGGTTGTCGCCAATCTAAATATTAATTTAATAAATAAATGTTGTGAGTTACCGTCTTACGATATTCAATTTTACTGCCAAAGTACGACGACCGTTTTGGCTATTCAGCCATTTTGAACCTTTGTAGCCAGATAATCATTTGTCAATAATTGTTAACAAAAACACTCAATCAAAGTACATTGTTTTTTTTTTTAAGAATAAACTTTGAACACTTAGTTTGACTACTGTAGCTCGTGCATAACTGAAGACGGCGATTTTGTTGTTGAAATGCGTTTGAGTTAATAAACGTACAAGTTGTGAGATTTTGTGTTCAAAGTTTATTCTATCAACTATATCTTCTCACAAGTTAAGTTCAATATTTATTTACATTATGTTTTACTAAATGCAAAAATTAACTTCGATTCCAACCCATTATTCGATACGTTGTTGGAGATAAGCAACCCCCTCCATCGATTAGCGTGATTGACCATCTTCCGCAGTATGAATCGGAAATGTTGGGCTCAACTGGTCGATGATATTTGAATTGACTCTGTTTTTTTAAATAATGTATCGTGTGCAGTTATTAATTTATTATTGTGTTTGTGTTAATGCACTGTGATTGAGGGTTTTTTTAACAATTGACAAAGGTTTGTCCGGCAACAATGCTTTAAAATGGCTGAATAGACGAAACGGCCATCGTACCACGGCAGTAAAATTAAATCTTGTAAGATGATAAAAGTCACAACATTTATTTATAAATTATTAATACATTGATTAACTCTTCGCAACATAAAATAACACAATAAATGTTTAAACTCATAAACAAAACCATACACAAGCAAAGCAACACCCTAAATTTAAAGTTATAAATCACAATATGTTTTATGAAGATTTAATCGATATTCCCTTGACAGTCAAGATTGAAGTAGTTTCAAGATTAGATGACAGATTACAGTACTAATCAAGTGGATCGAGTTATTTCGGCGTTAGTAATACCGGTGCAAAATTCAAATCGAGTATACTCGACCGCAACAATAGCGATGTAAACTATAGGCATTCGATCGCAGGAGTGAAAAGGTTAATAGCTACGTCTCTTTTTAATGATCAAATCATTTCCTTTAATAGGGAACCCTTTAATAGAGGTGTAGTAATAAGCTCATGTTGTAGAATTAAAGAAGCAGAGAGGTACTCAATTTAAAAAGGAGTTAAAAAAAAAATTTTTTTAACTCCATGAACTTTGAATTTTGATAGTTTTATCTATTGACATGCAACTTTTTGTCATAAAAACATCATAGATAACTTTGTTTGTTAGGGCCTAAACAACATAAGTTTAATTTTTAGGTACTCATTATTGTAATATAAACTGTAAGAACGATCTGAAGATAGAACGAGTTCTGAAACCCGTCATGTAAAGTAAGTAAACTACTTGAATTACAAAAAAGTCAAGTCACACAGACGAACATAATTATTCTTTAAAATTATTATTGTTTCAATATGATTCAAATCTGAGAGATAACCAGAGCAGAGAGTAGTCCAATATAGCATCAATTTTATACGCTTCATTGTAGTTTTTGTTCAATGTAACTAGTACAACTTTGCTTGAATCATTTTTACACGGTAGGTCTTTATGGATCACAAGTATGGATCGTATTTAGTCCCCAAAGCAGAAAGTGTTTTATCTTTCTGCAACGGTTCATGGTAAGCCGAAAAACTTTCTGCGCTTGCGGGCGTTTTAGTAATAAATTAATCATAGAAGTTTTATAGGTGGATAAGTAAAAAATTCGCACATGATCAATTCTTTGTGTATATTGAACTAAGTGATTATTTAAATTTCTATAAAATATTTTATAAAATTATAGATATGATTTAAAACTTCTTTAATCATTAATTTTACTTTACATTTTCTTATATTTTGAGGCATTCACATCTTCTTGGATTCTCCTTACATAATTGGACTTTACTGCTTGGGGCATTAATTAAATTTTTGAGACTGGTTTGAAGTTGTAGTGCTGAGTCCCATATTTCTGACATTGGGCAAGTTTCCAAAATTATCTAGTTCCTTTTTAACCAGCAGGAGATCCAAAGTCATTATGTAAGTCAACATATCATTAGTGCCAATCTCTTCATATGAAAAATCACTGGCATCAGGGCTTTTAATCATTACATTGGTAATAACAGACCCCCAGCTTTCACAAATAGCTTCTGACACTGGAAGAAGAGTACATAAAGGAGTTATAGAACAATTATTATGCCCATCATCTGTCTCCGTGTTCGTTGATGAAGTACTAGCCTCTACTCGCCGATTAGGCCTATATCGATCACAATTTCACCACTTTTTCCTGTCTTCTTTTACCTCGGACCCGTCGTCAAATAAAAATTTGTTATTATCTTCGCTGGTGGTAGATTTGTACGTAACTGCATCACTCTTATGCTGTCTCAAATAATGAGTTTAAAGATTTTGTAAAATGATATTTCTTAGCAACTGTGCAAACAACACACTCGACAGAGGCAGCCATGTTCTCAATGTTTATAATCACGCTTTACGCATCAATAGCAATCCTCATCTTGATGGGCTAATCGACTAATTAAACTAGTAGTTTGTACGACTAGTCCCTTATGTAATCGTTAGTCGGTTGATATGGACGGACTAGTCGATTAACAACCGTATGCATAATGATAGTCAGAATGTCATTTGAAATGGAACGACTAGAGAAACAGATTGACTAGTGTACAAATGATAAGTATTTACGGCTAGAACAGATGATAAAATATAGTAATAGTTGTACTAGTCGTGAAGATCGAGTTAAAATTTTCGTTTATGATATTGATGGGTTTATACTAAATTTTTCGATTCTCGATACCTATACCTATCAACAAAAAACAACCAGTAATTCAACCAGGCCTAATTATTTGTAATAAATACAATCTCGGCGCATGTCCGCGAAAAAAATCGATGCCCGAATACAATTTGTGTCAACTTTCTGAACTACCATTGTTAAAATATTATTTAAAATACAATGTCTGCAAAAAAATATGACGCTCGAATATTATTAGAGCTAATTTTATAAAACGCCGGCATTAAAACGTAATTTAATATACAACAGCGTATGTCCATGAAAAAAACTACTCCCGAGAACGATAATTTGTTCTTGTTTCTATGAAATACCGGCGTTAAAACTTAATTTAAATTACAACGGCTAAGGTCAGCATAAATGTTATTTAGATGACACTTGTAAAATGTCGAAAAAGTGGAAATTAAATGTCGCTTTTTGCAAGAATGAATAACAAGTAAAACAAAGGCACTTCGTCAGGACTCCCACAACAAACAAATCACGGGTAACGTAAATCCCGAAAATGCCCAAAATGTTTTACCATACCTAAATCAAATAGAATGATTATAGTTCAGTTACCGATCTATCAAATTTGTAGCTTTTCGTCACAGTACAATAAATAGACATATTAATTCTATAGACACGATAAGAAACGAATCCATAAGTGGTTGACCTTGAACCTACTTTACTTTCCTGTGTACAAATAGCTAAGCCTAAGCATGAATAAAAATAAAACAAGAGTCTTTACTTAAACGAAACAAATTAAGTAAGTTTTACATTTTTTCCTACTGATATTTTTATTCTTACATGCTGAATTGGGTTTAAGTTTAAATTATAGAGAATGTGATTGCAAATACCGGAGATTACATTCAAAACAAGGAGAACTGGCAAGTCCGACAATGATAATATAAACTGAGTATCTCTCAGTATCGAGTTTCCGAGTTCGGCTATCGATTTTTGATACTGATACCAAAGATAAAGTATTGGTGGTACGGAGAATCAGTAACAAGAAATGATCCTCCCTAGTTTTTGACCTGCAAAAAACGTTTACTCTATACGATATCTTTCTGCAGCCCTCACTTTCTTTCTGCGACAATGTCGCACCGTCGCTCTTTGTTCTGCTTTGGGGTATTTAGTTAACCCATATAATATTCTGAATATTATTGTACAACACAATATCAACAAACAAAACCTGACTTTGGAGACACATTCAGAAACAATTTTAACCATTTATGACAGATATTAATTATAGTTACACTCTAACGCTACAAAAAAAACAACATTGTCCGGCAGCCTCTCTAATATAAGCCTCTAGGCCTAACCTCTAGCTAAATTTCAATGCCAAGGTTAAGCTTCCACGTTAACCTATTTTGTTATGTATTAACTACTGTAAATAAAGATCTTTAACTCACATGGTTGTCTCTTCCGCTTGTATTACTTAAGATCTGCACGGCATTTGTAACGCTTGTTTCTTCTGAGTCTGCAAACCAAACTGGAGGAGTTGCCGGGTAGGTTTCCTAAAACAAATAATGTATTCAAAATTAATAACTAGTACCTGATTAAAAAGTCAAAATACTTCTAAACTTTCTTTATGTAATAATAAACCGGACAAATGAGAGTTAGACTCATTAACCAACAGTCATAAATTTTATCAAATTATATTAATAAGAAACACATTTAGCCCGAAATCCTAACTTATAGTCTCTATTCACAGTATGTCTCCACATTGTTAACATATATAAGTTACTAACATCAACTAAGTTGTTTTTTATAAAATAAATATTTGCTGGAGTGCTTTCACCGCTAACAACTAACATTTCGGTAACTTTACAGGAGGGGAACTGCTTATATTCAGTACCGTATATATAAAGTATACCAATATTTTTAAAACGTTTTAGATACTGTTTACTGTTGAAGAAAATAAGTCCAAATTAATAAATTTACCAAGTTGTTAGGCGGTATGGTACTTTATTGAGTTGCAGGTAGGCGGTATTATATCTTATTGAATTACAGATCGGCAACTGGTATTAGCCTATAGATAATTTTCATTAGGCGGTATTCTCTTCATATAGACCCTTAGTAGTTCGGCAGTTTTTGTATTAAAGCTTTGTTGATAATCGGTATTGTTTCTTGGTAGTCTGCTTTGTCTATTTAGGTGGTTTAGAATTTTTGCAATAATGCTACTACCTCTACTAGGGTACTAAAACAACCTTTCTAGGGTGCTATCTCTAGGGTATTAGTCAGAATGAGTTGAAACCAAAAAGACAATTTTTATTTTAAACATTGCTTGCTAAGCTACAACATACACTAAACTAAGTTTAACCAACTAACAATAATCATGGTGGGAATAACTTATTCATTGGAGATGAGGACCAGATAAACGAAATGACACCTTACATACTTCAACTACATGAATAAAAAAACATATCTCTTATCATGCTTTCACTTTAACCCTGACTGTCAATGCAAATTTTTGCGATGCCAAGCCATTTCCGTGTGTGGTGCAAAAGCATATTTTCAAAAATTCACCAAATATAGTCATTATACCCCAATCCAAAAGTGTTGCATAGCTTTTTTGTAGAGAAAGGTTCAAGAATTTACATATGACAGTAAAAAATTAATTGATGTAAAATTTACAAAGTTATAGCTCAAGAAAAAAAATGTTTAGTAACAAAGCGAAAAAGTTCAACTTTAGAAAAAAGTTACGTAAAAAGTATTTTTCTCAAAATGTAGGCCTACAAAAGTTTTGTAATTTAGTTCTAAATAAAAGTGTATAAAAATATAATATATCAATTTCAAATTTCGTTTTTTGATAACACCAGTTTTTAAGTTCCTACTACAAGACTGCTAACAAAACTAGGCCGAGTTTGAATAGTAATTTAGGAATATATGCTTTGCCCAAAAATTAAATATTATTATATCAAAGTGTAAAGAATAAATCATAAAACTGAACTGTACACTTGAAAATTCTTATTTTATAACGTATTTCACTTAGTTTTACTTGTATCCAGGCCCGGATTACCCATAAGGCCAACCTAGGCCATGGCCTAAGGCGCACACTTGTGGGGGGCGCAGATCGCGGAGAAAAACGAAAAATTGTGTACTTTTAATCGAGCTTAAGTAGCGAGCGTCCGGGTTACACTGGCCTTGAAAGAGAGAGGCGGGTGTTGAGGAAAGTCTAGTGGGGTTGCGGATGACTCACTGTAGGCAGTGTTAAAAACCTACTTAAAAGAAGTCCATTTTTCAAAAAAAATCTGAGGGTGAGCCTCCAGGGCCCATCTCCACTGGGTTTTATTCTACACAACATAACCCAGAGCCCCCTTCTCCGCGTTTGGAACCCCCGCACAAAAGTTGGGAAATATGGTCGAAATTGTTGGGAAATTTTAGATTCCAACCCCCCCTCCCCCCCAAATAATTTGTCGTAGCAACGTCCCTGCCACTAGTTACTACTGTGGTATTATCACTAATTAGTAATTACTCAACGCTCTCGCTCTCCTTAGCATTGAAAATGATGTAACCAAAACATTGGATTTCACTTGCACAATTCGCCTGGTCCAAAGCCGGAAAGAATAAATTGTAAAACTATGTACATATTTTGATTGTCATTAGTAAATTCATAGACGGTATTGTTTATTTAGTAATGTATTTTATTTTTCAACACGCTTTCTTTTTAGTCAATATCCGCTTACTACAAATTACAAGTATTGGCTTTTCATACATTTTAGCATTTCAATAGCCGTTAGTGCGTGATTGATATAAATTTTTCTTGGAAAATAGTTAAAAATTCATTCAAAAGGGCTAAAAATAAAACTGGTTAATAGCTCAGATAGCCCCCAGGGAAGCCCTAAAACATGAGTTTTACAGTTAAATAGCCTATACAAAAGTTCCACACCCCCGGAAAAGAGCGTAATTTAGAACTTTGGCCTAGGGCGTAAATAGATGCTAAACCGGGCCTGCTTGTATCACAAAATTAGATTAAACTGACAAAACATCTCACAGACCCAGCCTATACATATCCTGTCGGTCTAGACTGTGGGAACAACGCATAAAACCATAGCATGGGAACTGCACGTACTGATTTCAACAAATGTCTATATTTCATAGGACTATATGGTAAGAATAAAATCCTAACACTAAATGTGGTTTACTTTAAACGAAACGAAAGGTTGTAGTTTTCTCTTCAAATCGATATAAATATCACAACTAAAAACTTACCGTCCAATAGTCAAAATTTCAGCGACCAACGACGGCCGTTTCGGCTATTCAGTCATTATCAAGATTAGGACAATGTCCTTCGTCAATAGTTAATTATAAAAATAAAAACACAAAACATGAAACACAATGACACACACGATTGTACAATTACACGCTCGCACATTTTATATATACATCTAGTGGGCCCACTATCTACTAACGGACTGCTGGTGTTACGTCTGCGTATGGTTCTTATCTACAGTTGTATTTGCAATGTCCATCACTATATCAAACAATAGTGTTGATATAGTGATCACTATATCAAACACTATTAAAATAAACAATAATAAATATCACTGTACAAATATATTGAATTGTAATAGATATATCGATTGCAAAATGTGTTTCTCATTGGTTGAAAACTGTCCAATTGCAAGAGTTTACAGAAAACTTTATATTTTAGAAACTATAAGCGTGATGACTGATTGGAAGGCAGTTTTAGAAAGGTCACTTAACGAATCCAAAGGCCTAATTATTTTATTTTCAAAACATTTCTGTTGAATGATATTGAGCCTTAGAAAAGTGACGAATTTGTGTCATTTCCTTGTGCTTTCTTGAGCGGCATCATTTGATTTAGACAACTTCAATTTTACAACAATGATTACGTAGGTAAATATAAGTTTTAGAACAAATTTGCAAATACAACATCACCTTTATTTGCAGTGATTAAATTCTTAAGATGCTTGAAATGAAATAATAAAATTCTATTCATTGACAATTAACAAATTATTTATTTGTTCCAAACAAACAAAATCCAAAAGGACCAAACAGGATTCAAATCAACAAAAGAAACAAATTATGAAATAAATATTGTTATCATAAGATATTATGAAAGACTTCAAATGTATTATAGGTTTATATTTAAATAGCTAATTAAATTAATCTTTCATGAATTCTCTAACAGTTTTTGTTAAAAACTTAAGGAATTTAAAATGAGCTCATGTGTAGGGCCTACATGTAATGTTTATGAAATTCTATCTCGAGGTTGGATTTTCATGCCGGTTCATCCAAATTTTACAATAATTCATCAAATTTATCTATATACAGCTAATTCAATAAACATTTACAATACACATAAAATCTATAAATATAACAGTTCATAATATTAAAGAAATTGTTTACTTATTGATCAAGTCAGTTACACTGGAAATAAGTTATTGATTTTTTAAAGTAAACACTTTGAAATATAAAATTTAACTTCTTTTATAACACAAAATAAAGTACAGGGAAATAAATAGGTTAGGTCTCACCGTATTAGAGTTTCTTTCTGCAACTTATTTTATTTATACCATTGTAACTAAAATTCTCATGAACTAGCATTTGGTCATCTCTTTTTGTGTTTATAAATATATTCCTTCTTGATTTGCGATAATTCCGCACAATTGTTTTATATATGAATAGAGCACTTATGCATTGAACTATACTCAACCCGACATTAGGTCACACTACTACAATAATAATAATTTCCTTTGTTGCAAAAACGTCTAAATTTTGTTATTTTTCACCTTAACAATGGTTTTTACTTAGATTAGGCTATTGAACAATTTTGAACTATTAAAATATCTTAAGGACTAGGCCTATTTATTTTAAGTACCGGTATTAAACTAGGAAGTAATTCTCTTGTAATCATAAAACAGATGTTTTAGAAATTTACATATTTATATTGTGAAATAAGTCCGTGCATACTTTCGACCAATCATGTCGCTAGGACACGCCTTACTTGTAGGCCATCAGTCAAATCCTCAGCTGAAATATGGTAGATTCCCATGTTTTCTTCTTTGAATTAGAGTGTTCTTTTTAAATGGTTGTATTAGATTATTATTACATTATACGAGAAGCTGGTTTATTTCTGAATCATTTGATATTTGTAGATACCTATTTTGAGTGTTTATAATGGAATTTACTTCCCTTGTCTGAGGTTTTCGTCATTTATAAAAGTAGGCCGAATGTGTGTTGATACATATGTTTAATTTTGAATAGTTTCCTATGTTTTTGACCATTTATTTACATTCGATGATGAGTTAGATTATTTAGAATGTAAATTTTTTATTTATGTTCAGTCAATTATTATGTTTTTGGCCTAGTTTAAATTATTATTTTTATTTTGAAATAATTATGGAATGTTTCATAAATACAAAAATTAAAGTTTAAATCATTTCCTTTCCAGTGGTTTTTGTTTATTGAGATTAGATAATTTATAATGGGTGAAATATTCAATACAAGTCGAGATGTCAATTTGAGCAGTCTGACAGTAGCAGGGTTAAGTTCAGATCAGTTATACGAGTTTGTAAAACGGTTCAAACTGTGTACAAAATTTCATAACCTGCCAGTTCAAGAACTAAAGATATACAATATATATATGTTAGGTAATGCTGGAGCAAAAATCATGGCAAATCTACAATACGCCAATTAACAGAAAAACCATCACGAATCCAATTTTAAATGTTTAAAACCAAATAAATTGGCCACATCTAGAATGCTAGATATTGATGTGAAGAATATTATTATGTATAAAAATATTGTAAATGGTAAATGGTAAATTGTAAATGGTTTGAAGTAACCGCAATATAATCAAAAAAAGATCAATGTAGAAATAGCCTAGGTTCAGATTAGTCATGTTATCTCTACATAATTGTCACTTCACTAAATTAGTATATAAATAAATTCAAATCAATCAAACACTATAGATTTATATCATTGTAAAATCAAAACACTCTGGAAATAATGTAGTCCAACCAGGACCATTAATTAGGTACACATAACCTATGTAAGCACAACTTTGAAATCCACTTTAGTTAGTCTGGCCTTGTTAAGCAGATAAAGCGGCTGTATAAATTAGTACTGAATAAAAATATGGGTTACAATAACTTAAGCTTTAGATGTAGAATTCCCATATCATCATTGTAAGAAACAACCAATTTAAATAGCCTAGACGTAAAAGCTGAACAATAAGTTAAAATAGAGTTAAAAACGAAATGTAACAAATGCAAGCAATAAAGTGCGGTATAATACTTCCATTAATAGCCTCAAGTAAGGTCTTATTTTTAAATAGACACTAGATCCAATAAATGTAAAAAAATTTTATTGTAAAAGTGAAAACGAACCAAACTTCATCAAATATTCCATCAAGGTCGAATGTAACACAAAAATATCTATCAGTAAAGTGAATGAAAACTACAAGGAGTTCTATAACATTTATACTAATGTGCCGACTTGAAACAGCATCAATGATAAGACAACAGTCAATTAGCGACCAGCAAGCCATCATTTTCTGAGGAGAAAGGAAGCCAATCCAGTTCAAAACCGACGCTGCGAAATGAGTCTTTTGTTTACATCCATAAAAAGCAGTTCTTTTCTAAGATCGTCTACAAATTTATTAACATAGCTTTAGTAATAAATTTTAGCTGTTTTTCCCTGTTAATAAAAAAATTTGATTTTCATTACCCACCCAAATATTAAGGTAAAATGATTTACTAGAATGTTGTAGGTATGATACTAACGATTTATTTAAAATCTAAACGTTTGTCTACCTTGTAATCAACATGGCTTAGCAAACTATATCAAAAAATGACATTTAAAAAAGTGTATTAACATTGCGTTATTATACTGTAGGTATAGAAATCAATAAATCGACCATCATGTACCCATCGACCATGGAAAAAAATCTTAGTGAAACAAGTAACACAAAGTGAAATACAGTTCAGTTCTATGGTTTATTCTCTACAATTTGTCATACTAGTATTTAATTTTTTGGGCAAAGCATATATTCCTAAATTACTATTCAAACTAGGCCTAGTTTTGTTAGCAGATTTGAATCTAGAAAGTCACTACTTTTGTCAAGTGATTCCTAACTTTATTTTTGTGCAAATTTTAATTGAAACATTTCGTGTGTAATGGTGTGTAATCCTAACTCAGAGTCGGATTGAGGGGGGGAGAGGCAAAATGGGATTGAAAAATTGATCCTTTTTTATAATTTCATAGTGACATATAAATATAAATAAAAACATAGAATTTAGATATCATCAGATCACTTTCTTTTTATACTGGTGGGGTTTTATTATAAACTATTTTACAGAAAGTTTACTCAAATCGTTGCTTTACGTAAAAGTAAAGCAAGAGTATTTAAATTCAATAACAGAAGAGCGCTAATTGCGTTGATGTGAATTTCTTGTTTCAACAAAACCTTAGAGACAATAAAAATCGTCTGATAGTAGTACGGTTATAACAAGACAGTCAACGCGCTCCGCGCCTTGTGAATTGAGCAAGATTCTGGTACGCACTTAATCGTACATTTAACCTGCTCTACAAACTAAACTACTTTATCTAATTTTTAAAATATTTTTTGTAATTAATTAACAATTTTTATACCATTATCATCCCACACTTAATATTCTGTCAGTGTGTAAAAAGTGAAAGGAATCAGATTGTTCTAAGTGTTCAAAACAACAGTGTATTTGAAACACGCGCATTACAATTTTAGTGTCACCTTCGAGCCGTTTCGGCTTTCTAGACCTATCCAAGATGGCGGACTTAGACACACTTTTCATACTGTACAGGTATAGGCAATGACCAGTCTATTTATATTCTGTGGTCCCTGCATATAGCCTACCCTGTAGCCTACAGTGCCAACCTAAAAATAAACAATATCTGGACGTAAACCTGACCTAGACTAATACCTATATACCGAAATGCCTGACCTAAGTTACCAGTTAGTAAATATAATGAAACATACTATGTATAGGCTAATTATCCTAACTATAGGCCTAAGTTTATACAACTAGAGGGTAGTAGACTTACTTAACTTTTGTAAAATAAAATACTAAATTTGATATTTTAGGTTATAGAGCGTAGGCCTATACCGTAATTTCACCAAAGTAGCAATGCATTGAGACCATATTTGCAGTTGTGAATCCACA
>JAGFPH010000037.1:1022179-1035582 GCA_018207615.1 Philaenus spumarius
TTATAAAAAGAGTTATAAAAAATATAGGTCTATATAAACAAATACAACATAGCAATACAAGGCCTTAGGCTGCAGGTTGGCCCTTTGTTTAAAAACAGCAGCTGTCCAAAATTAGGATAAGAAAAACTACATTAATAAATTTAACGATGACATTAGGAACTATGCATTTTCTCAAATTTGCATTACTTTTACGAACAGAAAAATTTCAAAATCAACAATATAACTTACCGTAATGTTTGCGTGAATTTCATATCGTTTCCCATTCTTTCCTACGAATTTACAACTTAGCTCATCCACACTGGCTGACACTATCTGAAATCTTTCATGGTTTTTAGGAAACACTGCTTCTAATGTCTTAATTTCTTGTTTAAGAGTGTTCAAACAAGCCATTTGAGAGACAACCCCTCACATAAAGTAAGAGTTATTTTGAATGCAGAAATTTACAACAATACTATAACAATTTTATAAAATCGGTTTAAAGATGGCGATAGCAAAAGCCCCTACTCGACTTTCTTCGAGCTCGATCGACAATTTCCGCAATTTGTTTGTACACAGCTGAAAATCAGCTGTAAACACAACTCCCGAATCGGGCAATCAACTTGCCTTCTTTATATTTACCAAGCAAGTAAACGAATGTTATAAAATATTGTATTTCTGTAGTGGTTTATTATATTTAAATTTGATAATTTTTGCAACCCAATAAAGGTTTTTTTAACAAATTTGTTATATAAAATATGTAGCTATATAATAAGTCATGCAACATTTAGATAGATATATTTTATATAAATTTTTCTTTTTTTAAACATGTTTTCTAAATTTGTTCCATTTAAAATATTGCATTTGTTTGATTCTGTTTCTGTCAAAAAAAATTGTCTAAATGTTTAAACGATTGAAGTATATTTTGTACACATCATATTTTACAACTAATAAATACGTTTATAACAAATCATGCACCGTTTTCCTTTCTTTATTAGAAACAGAGAAGAGAGAAGAAACCCCCATCTGTTATTTGTCGATTCTTGAACGTTCCGAATTTATCAGATAACATAACTGGAATTAAAATAATATTTAATTTAAAAAATTTGTCATAATTAATTATCAGCAGTCAGTTGTTTATTATTAAAACAGTAATATAAAATGTTAATGTAATAATGGATATAGAATCAGAAGAAATCATTATTCTTCCAGAGGAGGACGATTCAATAAATTTGGGTAAGACAGCGTTCCATATCTAGAATTTGTACTTGGAACGTAAAATCTTGGACAAGTTGTCAAATTCAAATTATAAATGACAATGACCTACACTGGAGCCTTTTACAAATTTAAAACTGATGTGAAAACCAGTATTATTAATGTTTTTTATCGTTTGAATACTTAAAGTTCTAACCAGAATTATAAAAAATAATGTCTAAAACATACCATATGTCTTAAATATATGATTTAAAAGACCTAGAACATATTTTAATGTAGCAGATAGTGATTTAATTCAGATTGTGACATAGGCAATGCTCAGGTTAAAAAAATGTCCTCGTTAATAATTAATTGTATAATATGCCTAGTCAACTATCATCTAAAAAGACATAAATTTTTTTCAAATATAGAAAAACAAGAACCAAGTATTTAATTACATTTTCAATTAAATGGTGCTGCATTCCATTTAGGTAGTTAATTTGCTAATAGATTTTAATATTTCATATAAATTATATATAATACAAAGCCCAACAATGTTAAAGTGGTATAGGTTATTACTAACTTTTTAATTCCAGTAGTAATATACATTAGGCCTACTGTATGACTATTTATATTGATGACTAGGTTAGGTTATCCTGTTTCAGGTCTAATTTTTGTATTTATTGTGGCTACAGTTCAACCTCCTTTCTTTGCTATTTATTTGTATTTTGACTAGACAGTTGTCTATAGAAGAAATAACTAAACTGGCGGCATAGGCTAGTTTAGAAAATTTGTTAATAATGCACTTTAACATTTTTTGGGCTGCATACAAAAAATAAAATATTCATAAGCTATATAAGGAAATTAAATTAAAACATTTTATTTGTAGATAAAAATATATGCAAACCGTGTGAAATATAAATACTTATTTGTAAGAAACAACATTGTAATTCTCTGTTTGAAATTATTAAGTTATTAATGATGGATGTTCAATTTTATTATTAATTATTCGGACATTTGCCATGATTTGTGTGTTAAGCCTCGCACATAAAGCTGACAGACAATCCTATCAGCCAAACAAACATAGAAATAAGGGCATTAAGGCTCCAATTATTAAAAAAAGAACTAAAATTAAACTATAATATCAATAGGCTATAATTTGAACAACTTACCGTCGTCAGTAGTCAAATTTGCCGTTTGTACACGGCGGCCGTTTCGGCTATTCAGCCATTATCAAGTGGTTTGGAGGAAATCCTCCGTTGTCATGGAACACTTAACACAAAATTCACAAAACATTTAAATAATTTAAAAATCACATTTGTTAAAAACATGTCCGGTGGGCCCACTGTTTCGCACTGAACTATTTCTTATCTTGAACAATACGAGATATATAAAATGTTCAAAACTAATCCAGATACAATACTTAACGAAAAATTACATTTCGAATCGAACTAATTATATGATTCCATAATAGCAGAAACACAATAGACCGTACCGTTCCCCTCTCTTACTTTTCCTAATCACAAACCAGTTCCTACATTTCTCTAAGATAAGAAATAGTTCAGTGCGAAACAGTGAGCCCACCGGACATGTTTTTAACAAATGTGATTTTTAAATTATTTAATATTTAAATGTTTTGTGAATTTTGTGTTATGTGTTCCATGACAACGGAGGATTTCCTCCAAACCACTTGATAATGGCTGAATAGCCGAAACGGCCGTCGTGTACATACGGCAAATTTGACTACTGACGACGGTAAGTTGTTCAAATTATATTGATTTATAACAGTAGTCGGAATGGCGAATAACAAAATAAAAGACTATATATCCCTAGTACTAAAAAACAAACTGAACTTTTACCTGTCGAATCTCCCCGTGGGGTCTTAACTCGGTCGAGAGCTAGGAAACTAAACTTAATAAACAATAGGCCACTCTCTCGGCACCAGGCCAGTTGTTTGTCTAACTCCAGACTGTAAACACGTGGTTTGCCTTCAGGTGTGTGTTTGTGCTTTTCACTGTTTGTATTATTGTGTTTTTTTGACTTCTCAGTTTCAGTTCTGAGATGTAACTTAGCCTACTATGTAGATGGTTAAGGTTAGTGGTATATTTTAGCTTTTTTTGTTTTCTTTACATAGTCCTAGATCTCTAGCTTTATGTTCCCTTAGTTGTTAGTCACTTGATAACGTGGAGTTTATTTATATTCCCGAAACGTTGTGTATTGATTTTTAATACACAAATGATGGCAAATGTCCGAATAAAACTAATAATAATAATAAAAAAAACAAACATTGTAATACTTATTCATAAAATGCAGTAGGCCTACCAAAGAAAATCCAATAAAATTTATTTTGTTTCAGAAAAATTTACTTGGGATAAACCGATGACATTGGCTTTGATTACCGAATATAAAAAGTATAGAAAAGAGTTTAACAACCCTACACAGAAAAAGAAGACAATATGGCAACAAATCGCACAAAACTTGATAAAACAAGGATTCACTGTGGTGCGAACAGAACATTGTGAAAAAAAGTGGAGAAACTTGAAAAAAACCTTTAAAGATATTTATGTAGGGAATAGAAGTCATAAGTCTAAACTAAAATGGGGATTTTATGAACTTTTAGAAGAGATTTTCGGTAATGATCCGGAAATTATAAAAAACGCACAGAAAAGAAATTGTGAAAAGTTTGTCGACTCTAAGAGTAAATTCATTAAATTAGAACAAGTATCGGAAATAACGGATACGGTTGAAGATTATGAAGAAGTAGACGCAGAAAATTACAACACAAATGAAATCGAAGATACTGAAGAGCAGCGGCCACCAGACTGGTTCCTTGTGTTCCTACAACAATACAAAGAAGACGAAGAAAGAAAAATTGAAATGTTACAAAATATGCATTCAGAGATTGTGTCGTTGGAAAGACAAAAGTGTTTATTACTCGAACAGTTAATTCAAAAGTTACCCTCTAAGATGAACAATGAATCTGATAACAATTCTGATAATAAACAAAGTGCTTCTGATGACATAAAAAATAGTTGATCAATAATGCTTCTTATAGGTTAATATTTATTTAAGTTAAATCATTATTTTAGGCCTATGTCTTTTAATAAAATAGTGCTTTAATTTTATTATGTTTTATCTTGAATTTAATACGTATAGGCTTCTATAGTTTTTGATGGAAGTATGATTAACTATAATCCCAATCCCCATCCCAATTTTTCATTTAATTCGCTGACTCTTGTTCGGATGCTATTATTTTTAAAATAAACCTTTGTTTTGTCAATGGTATTCTACTTTTTTAATCTAGGGTACATGTTTCGCAGCATCTATAAGCCAACTAATACTGTATTATTTACAATCAGATATATAACATAAACATTCCTACGAAAACCACATTTGTCAAATGTAAACATAAAAATTGTTTATTCCCCAGCACTAGAAGACTGTTACTTCAAATGTTCTGATATACTTTATTCTGATATTCAAATATTAAATCAAACACGCAGTTGGAGGTGAAATTTAAATTTTCCTTCAGAATGTTGGATGGTTCATTCTTGTGATGCTTGTAAATTTCAAATTCTTCCATAGTGTTCATTCTGTCCCCTTTCTTCATTAATACTGTAATTGTGATGGTCATATATTAAATACTTCTTAAATGAGGAATGGATTTTTTATTTTTTTATTTCTCCAGCTTTCCTTTGATTACAAAAGTTTGGCATTGCCAATGGTAATGTAGGAATTGTCGACAAGTTCACAAAACAATACAGAAGCACAAAAGAAAACACAATAGAAGAAGTGCCTTAAGCACCTCCAAACTCCACAAACTCTTTAACTGAGTAAACACATTGCTTTATTAAAAATGTATTTAATTTTTTCTTAAAATTTGTATTATACAAGACATATTTTATATCAGACTGCAATTTATGGTACAGTCTGATTCCCATGTAAAATGGTCCATCCTCATAAGCCGATAGGCGATGTCTGGGATATTGAAGGACATTTTTACCTCGGGTTTCGTGCTTGTGATGTAAGAATCTATCTTGAAATATATGCTTATTTTCATGAACAAAATTTAATAATTCATATATATATATATGCACGGCATCGGCATAATGGACATTTCTTTAAATAATTTTTTACAAGATTCCCTATACCCTGCTCCAACCATAATTCTTATTACTCTCTTCTGAATTTTGAAAACTCTGTGTGCCTCAGAACAATTACCCCACAACATGATACCATACTTTAATATGGAATGAAAATATCCGTAATAGACAGATTTTAAAGTATCTTTTTTAACTTGGCTAGAAACTACCTGTATGGCATAGCACACACTATTTAGCCTCTGGGACAATAATTCCACATGATCTTTCCATCCTGCATTTTTATTTATTTTTAGCCCCAGAAAATTAACATCATCACTTGTGGCAATATTATCGATTTTCGGATTTGCGCTAAGAGATCTCGACCATTTAGTTTTAAAATCTAAAACACAAGACTTATTCATATTAATTTGCAAACCATTACAAGTAAGCCAGTTTTTAATGGAGTCTAAACATTCCAAGAGAGATTTATTTAAAGAATAAAAGTTTGAATCCTGTATTATTGCTGAAGTAGCGTCTGCAAAGAGAACCATTTTCCCAGTTTGCATAGTATTTGGTAACGATATATAATAAAAATAGGATAGGACCGAGGACTGATCCTTGTGGGACTCCAGATTTATTTAATATTGGGTCTGATAGGTATTTTAAGTTATTTTTAATTTCCACAATTTGGTAACGATTTTCTAAATATGATCTGAACCAAATTAATGGTATTTCCTGTACACCATAAAATTGCATTTTGTCAAGAAGTATATCATGATTTACGCAATCAAACGCTTTAGACAAATCACAGAACAGTCCAAGAACATATTGTGAGCTATCCACAGCTCTGAGAATTTGTTCATAAAAGCTAAATATTGCGGAAGAAGTAGACCGGCCTTTTCTAAACCCAAACTGAGCCTCAGATAGAATATTATTATTTTCCAAATATAAAATTAGGCAATGCTGCACTATTTTTTCATATACTTTTGAGAAAACTGATAAAAGAGATATGGGTCTCTAACTTCCCATTTCAGATTGATTTTCTTTTTTATGAATTGGTTTAACTACTGCATACTTTAGTTTAGAAGGGAAGACCCCTGATTTCATATATAGATTTATGATATAGGCCAGCGGTTGACTCACAGCTATTCCCACCGTTTTTAAGATGTTCTCTGAAACATTATCCCACCCACTAGATTTTTTGTTTTTCAATTTTTTAATTATTTTAAATACTTCCATTTCGTTAGTAGGTGATAATTTTAAATAATTGTTACCTATTTTATTGTTTGATTTTAGGAGTTCCAGAGCCTTTAATTTATCTTGAGTAAATCCTTTTGCCACATTAACAAAAAAGTTATTAAAAGAGTTTGCTATACATTTGCAATCAACAATTTCTTTCCCCTGATCGATAATCCCTGTAATATATTGACCTGCACCCAATTTACCTGTTTCTTTACGAACAACATCACAGACAGCCCTCGATCTATTCGAGGCTTATATTATAAAATTATCATTGTGTTGTCTTTTAGCTGCAGTAATAAGTTTTCGCAATGTTTTACAGTAGAGTCCGTAGTAGGTTAGAAGTGCCTCATCACTGTACAGTTTAGTCATTTCAAATAACACTCTTTTCCTTTTACATGATGAGATTCTTAACCCCTGTGTCATCCAAGACTTAAAATTCTTGGAACAAGTTTTCTCTGGTCTAAGAGGAAATGCCTTATCAAACACAGATAAAAACACATCAAGAAACAAATTGTATGCTGATTCCGCATCTGTCACAATATAGAGAAAATTCCAATCTATTTTAGACAATAATGTATCAAAATGTATTATATTACTTTTTGTGAAGTGCCTTTTAAATGGTCTAGGACCTTTATTGGCACATTGCTTAATCTGCTTAATGTTTAGAGCTAACACTTGGGCTGTATGATCTGATAGCCCTGGCTCTAAAACTAGAGCCTCACTGTAGGATTGATTGGCATTTACAATAATGTAGTCAATCATTTTGCTTGAATGTTTAGTAATTCTAGTTGGTTCCCTTATTTTGCATTCTAGTTAAAGGATTGTAGGGTATTAATCAAAAGCAATCTTTCATTGCTATGCCCAGAAAAGTCTACATTCAAATCCCCTGTTATTATTAGATGTTTCCTTCTAATTTCTTTTTGGATCCTATTCAGAACTAAATTTAACGTTTCATTAAAATTTTTGAAATTGTTACAAGGCCTGCGATAAATGTTAATAATAAGAATATTTGTTTCTGAAAGTGTGTTATCAATAAGCTCTATTGCACCACATTCAAAAGTACCCTCAAGCCTAAATTTTTCAATGTCAGCTCTTAGTTTGAATTTAACATCCTTTTTAATGAGAATTGCAGTTCCCCCTCTCAACATGGCCATCTTAGTAAAAGTACTAGCCATAGAATATCCATCAAGAGTGTTTAACAAGAAAATATTTTCATTACATAGTCAGTGTTCGCATAAGCAAATAACCGTAGGGGAACGATTTATGGTTTTAAAAAACAATAATAATTCTGGTATTTTCCTATTTATCCCCTGGATATTATAATGCATGACAGATACGGAATGTGAGGATATCTGAGCAAGCCTTGCATATGAATCTCCAAAATCATTTGAAATCTTCTCAGAAAAACTTAGATATCTATTTGCACTTAAACCATTTTCATAAGTTTTTTGTTCTTCAAAATTTAACCTAAAAAACTAACATTTATCTTATTAAATATATGGTTCATTATTGCTCTACAGACACTTGTCTTTCCAAATTTGTTAAGATGAAGGCCGTGAGATGTAAAGCTACTTCTACTTAATAAAGACAAATTCAATAACCTTACATGACTGAAAGACAAAGCAAGAGAATGTAATTTTAGGTTATGCTTATAAATAGCTGCATTTTTTGATAAATCATCAAATTGATACGGCACTGTTGACAGTATTACATTTGTATTGACTGTACTCCCAAGAGTCTGAGCCACACATCCCAAAGCCTCCCATTGATGTCCCTTTACTAAAGTCATTTGTCCCTCCCAATACAACTACAAAATCGTTTTTATTAAGACTACAAGAGTTTGAGTTTATATCTTGAAGGACATTTTTCATTTGAGCATTTGGCTTGAAGAAACTTGATACGGCCATTTTATTTCCAGCTCTCTCTTGTAGTAGTTGCCCAAAACCTCTGGCATGACTATCGCCCACTACAACAATTTTATGTTTTTCCAAATGAACTTGCTTACAACCACCACTCTGCTTTCTATTCTCTTCATGAAGTTTTGAGATCTCTGCACTTTCTCGGCGACTCCGTTGATTCCCTTCCTTCAAGGATATGTACTTTCTTTCTTCTTGTTTTCACATTTTTCCAACCATGTTCCTTTTGCCTTTCATCCTCAGGAGTATTTTTCTTCCTCAAATTCATTTCACAGTCAGACTCATTTTCTGATAGAGGAGAAAAAGCATTTTGAATCGGTATATTAAAAGTCAAAGGCAAGCTTCTTCTTTTTGAAACTGAATTTTTACTCTCTAGAATGACTTCTTTAATATTATGCTGTTTTCCAACTTTTATTTTTAACATATCCACCTTATTTTCCAGATGTATTATTTTTTCTTCCCTTTCAATTGTCATTTTTTCCAGAATAGCATTTTTGATTCTTAATTCTTGAGAACTAGTTCTTAATTCAGTTAGCTCATCATTTTGGTCATTCAGTAATAAGTTTAAACTTTTTACTTCATCACATAATTGTTTATTTATTTCTTCAGTTAAAAATTCATCAGATTCTGTATCTTCGTCCACAACAGAAGCATTCTTCCCCAGCAATGAGCACATGTTGCAATACCAGTTTTCCCCTGATTTTGCTAGTTTTCTAAACTCGTGAGCATTTAAGTCTGTGCATTTCCTATGAAACCATGATGAACAAGAGCCACTACATAAAATACCATGACTTCTAGTTCCTACATTTCTTTCACATATTGCACATGGATATTTGTTTGATTTATCACCCATTGCCTAAAGGCTGCCCTACATGCGGAGATATGTATGACACACATGTATCTACCAACAAAATAGATTTCGTCCCTAAACATTCAAATATGTTGGAAACGATCACTTCCTGTAAGATGTCGGCACCAACATTAATCAGAACTACACTATAGGAGATGCTCGACAGACTTGTTTGCACATACAAGTCGGCCAACAAGTTAGAGTACTCTAAATTGTTTGTACAAACTTATATCCGGCGTTTTGCATGAAACAACATGTGTCACCACTACACGCATGAAATATGTTGGCTTCAATTTGTCTGCACAAACAGTTTTCTATGTTTAGGCGCAATATCTGTATGGCAAACTTGCATGCACAAGCATGTCGCTGTGAATCAACAGGGGTTTGATTTCACTTGGTTTTGTGTGAAAGTAACCCAGTGTGTCGCATCGGTGGCTAGTTGTGTTCTTCGTTTTCTTTTTCCAACTGATACTAAAAGTCTAGTAGTTTTGATTTACATTTGTCGTTTTTTTTTTAGTAATTCACATTTATTTTTAGTGTCATACTATTATTCTACTAACATGTGTGATATGCGAAATTACTCTAAAACATTTTTACAAGAATTTATAGTACCGGTAATAGACATTTAATGAATGAGGCATGCGCAACCTTAGTTCAAAGATTAAAGGAGGTTGAAGCTGACGCAAATAGAGATCTTGCAATAAGAAAAATGTATTCATCAAGATCAGCATTCAGAAGAGAGCTGAAGATAGTTCTCGATTCAAAGCGCAGTGGAATTTCTGCAGACGACGTGGATCACTTGCGAAAATTTGCTACGCTTATTTTTCTGATTTAAATTATGTATTACTACTACGGCAGCAATAACCTTTTGATGAGACATGATGAATGGTTGGCACAACACTATTTTAGGTCTGTTTGTAAATACAAAGTTTGTACGTTTAGGGCTGTTATTTGCATGAGCCAACATTCAGCGCTTTCAGTTTTGTGTGGACAAAAGAAACAGCCCTAAACACTAGGATATGTATGCGCAAATAGAGGAAACTAGCAAGTTGATACTAATTTGTTCGAATGTTTGGAGGCGTTAGATGTTGACAGAGTTGTCGTTGCAATTCTAAACCGTGTAATACCCCTACACACTCATTTTTGTTGGTATAAAATTGTCCATTTAAACAAGTTGTAGCACAAGTCCTATCGTTTGGTGTATAGCGAAATGTTGGCACATACAAATCTATCATACAAATCGGCACGTCTATGGCCTGCTTAAGACAAAACTTATCAAACCTATAACTAATCAAATATATTCTACAAAAGTAATAGATCAGATAAGACTAACAATCTCAACAATGTCCACAATTAATTTATTCTGGCAGTCGAAATATCTATCTAATATCCAATATTTATTCAGCAAATATTTGCATTGTCAATTGGAGTACCTGCATCATTATCTACCTTGTGTATAAATAGAGATTATGAGTTACCCTCACTAGCTATTGACTAGCCAAGCCAATTTTGCAGCATTAGTTCTTGTTTAAAACTGAATACCAATCAATATTTGTTAAAAAATAACTTGCAAAGATTTTTTAAACGTTACACTTCTGTATTTTATGTTCTATACCTCTACACTTACTCACAAACTCGTCACATACAAAAATTCACAGTATTTCCACCTTAAAAGTCACAAATTACAGGAGCTACACCAAAACACAACCTCCTCTATCAAGTACTTATTGAGAATATGGATTGTGTCTATATTTTTGGTATTAGGTAAATGCTCCTAACATGGTTTAAAGGATCTGCCAGTCTGATCAATATAGTGTTTTCCCAGTCGCCTAAATAAATGAAGCTTAAATATGCCTCCATCTAAATATTCATCATGCTTGGTTTTGGTACGGTTTATGAATTAATTGTGGTAGACTACTATTGATTCTGTGTGAAATATTTTAGCCCAGTTTTGTAATATGTTGCGGGTCTGTCGAATTATGGTTTGTATTTCATTGAGATAGATTCGTCGTTACTATTTTCATTTTTGTTGTTACAATACTGTATTGGTCTGATGATACTGTCTGTGGTAGCAAAACATGTAGCTACTAAATTCGAAAAGTAGACGGCTATTAACAAACAAAGGTACGTTATTTGATGAATAAGTAGTTCTAAGGCTAAACAATGAATATTAACATACCAATTAAATTAATATCATTACCTAATACAATCATGAACATCAAACCTTGCAGACCTTTTTTTAGTATTTATTATACAAGGAGAGGAATGAAGCTTATATCATTCGAAGGTACTGTGCTGTAGATGTGCAGAAAACTAAAATTGCCATTAAGACAATTAAAATAAAATAAACTAGACCTAACCTAAAATTGTTTTGCTAAGATGGTTATCCGAATCAGCTGTTTTTTCTGTTATGTTATGTAGTTGGTTACTGTGGTAATATAAAAATATATTTTTGTAGGTCATGTGTTTATATTTTTCTACACACGACTTTTGCATACAAAATGCATCAAACATTACATTTTTTATCACATTCACGGCTGTATGAGCTAATATCCCTTTGCCTTTCCTGCACGAGAAAATACATTTATTTTTTGTATTATGTAAACAAATACTTGGAGTTGTTTCCATTTCTTTCAAATTGAATTATCACTTATCTTTATTTATTTGTTAAATTATTTCACCGTTTAATAGTTGAATTGTTTGCTTCGAAGGCATTTTACATGTTTACTAAGTATTTATCATTAATTCCATCGAGAGTCAAGATACAAATTAAGACTTTGCATACATATAATAAATTCCAATTAATTATGTGAAAAACAAGTCGAACTTTTGTTACTTTACTCACAAAATTAGTTCGATTTCTACCACAAGAGATTACAAAGAATACTAGGGAAGTTTTCATACCCAGTCAAAAAAGCACTGGTTTTGCAAGAAATAGAACAATGATTTTATTATATTCAGTTAAGAATGATCTATTGTAAATTATTTTAATATAATACAACAAAAAAATTAGAAAAAGCCAATATAAGCCGATCTTGATGATTAAAGGCTGCCCTACACGCGGAGATATGTATGACACACATGTATCTACCAACAAAATAGATTTCGTCCCTAAACACTCAAATATGTTGGAAACGATTACTTCCTGTAAGATGTCGGCACCAACATTAATCGGAACTACACTACAGGAGATGCTAGACATACTTGTTTGCACATACAAGTCGGCCAACAAGTTAGAGTACTCTAAATTGTTTGTACAAACTTATATCCGGCGTTTTGCATGAAACAACATGTGTCACCACTACACGCATGAAATATGTTGGCTCCAATTTGTCTGCACAAACAGTTTTCTATGTTTAGGCGCAATATCTGTATGGCAAACTTGCATGCACGAGCATGTCGCTGTGAATCAACAGGGGTTTGATTTCACTTGATTTTGTGTGAACGTAACCTAGTGTGTCGCATCAGTGGCTAGTTGTGTTCTTCGTTTTCTTTTTCTAACTGATACTAAAAGTCTAGTACTTTTGACTTACATTTGTCGTTTTTTTAGTAATTTTTACATTTATTTTTAGTGTCATACTATTCTTTTTATTATTCTACTAACATGTGTGATATGCGAAAATACTCTAAAACATTTTTACAAGAACTTATAGAACTCTATAAAACACACCCCTGTCTGTGGAAAGTCAAGTCGAAATATTATAGTACCTGTAATAGAAATTTAATGAACGAGGCATACTATAATAAGATTATGATATATTCTCTTTTTAATAATGCCCCACTAGTTGTGGAAGCCAATTTATAAAAGTAGATTCTATTATTCTCTCTTTTATTATAATAATATTTAATGATTTGAATAATAATATATTCTGTAATATTAAGATCTTCTGTAATATTAAGATCAACACTTACTTTAAAAGACCAATGAAATTAGGCTTTTGTATTACAAATAGTTCTTTATTCTTTAACAAGTAGGCTAAGTTTCAAATTATACTTTTACAAAATTATCTGTATTAATATGTAGAGCACTTATTTATAAGATTATTAAATTTATTTTTATGACTCTTAAATCTCGGGTTAAAGGAATCCTGGCCTATTAAATGTACAATCAGTAACAAAATCTTAAATCTATACAGGATAATT
>JAGFPH010000037.1:1035592-1055636 GCA_018207615.1 Philaenus spumarius
AATCTTTTACTAGTTTGTTCTTACTCAACTGGGTCAAAATGTTATAATACGCAATCTTAGTTCAAAGATTAAAGGAGGTTGAAGTTGACGCGAATAGAGATCTTGCAATAAGAAAAATGTATTCATTAAGATCAGCTTTCAGAAGAGAGCTGAAGTTCTCGATTCAAAGCGCAGTGGAATTTCTGCAGACGACGTATACGACCCGCGCTAATTTGCTTCTACGCTTATTTTTCTGATTTAAATTATGTATTACTACTACGGCAGCACTAACTTTTGGATGTGACATGATGAATGGTTGGCACAACATTATTTTAGGTCTGTTTGTAATAGTTTAGGGCTGTTATTTGTATGAGCCAACATTCAGCGCTTTCAGTTTTGTGTGGCCAAATTAACAGCCCTAAACACTAGGATATGTATGCGCAAATAGAGGAAACTAGCAAGTTGTTACTAATTTGTTCGAATGTCTGGAGGCATTACATGTTGACAGAGTTATCGCTGCAATACTCTCATTTTTGTTGGTATAAAATTGTCCATTTAAACAAGTTGTAGCACAAGTCCTATCGTTTGGTGTATAGCGAAATGTTGACACATACAAATCGGCACGTCTATGGTCTGCTTTAGAATTAATTATTATATCCTATTCGCCCACCTGATCTCTGGATTCTGTCTTCCAATAATTTTTAGTTAATCATTATGATGAATATTAAAGTCAATAACAGTTAGTAAATTAGTTATTTATAGCAAATGACCAACAAAAAGTTGATAACACTGAGGACCAACTGGTCACTGGTTGAGAGGAAAATGTGGACAGAAGAAATAGTGCTAGCACAACTCTTTTAAAAATGCCTTTTCAGTCATCATCAAAATATATCCAAGTATTGGTTTTGCAATCTTTATATTCTACGCTTGTTGGGTTCGAAAGGGCTTGGTTTTCTCAAACCTAATCTATTAGTTCATTCTTCCATCCCCATTCATTTAAAAACATTTTCCATATTTACGGCAGGCAAAACCCAAAAAACAAGACTAGAACCGCTGTCTAATGATGCTACCAACTGAGTTACATTTTCAATTACAGAAGTGTTGCTAATATTCTTTGCTCGCCTGGGCAGGATTTGGGAACAGCCCTTACTCTGGTGCAACTAAACTCTTCCTACTGGTTGCGCACAACTCATGAAATAAAATTGTATGATTCAGACTCATAAGGATTTACGAAAACTTAAACACTCTTTCGACAGTCAATCCTCCTCCTCAATCCAACCAACTAGTCTGTTACAATCAGTTGTGAACAACTTGGGCGCACTCAGCAAAACTATTTTGTTTGTAGTGAAATTAAATTGCTTGAATAACTTTTTGTTTGTTAAGAATAGATCTATTAAATGTGAACACAAAACATCCGACTACACCGGATTCCACGTTCACCGTGCAGTACAGAGCGCCCATAAGCCATGTTATCCTTATGACAGTCTCAGCGATAGTAGCCAACTAAAAAACATCAACTCCCATGCAACGCTCGGTCAGTTGACGCAACCCGCATGACAATAAACGTGATGTTATCTGCAATGGTAATAGCATGTCTATTCTCCCGTAAGATCTGCACTGCACGGTGAACGTGGAATCGAGTGTAGACACATTCAATTACTTGCATTCAACCAATTGTATTTGTTCCTCTCACCTTTGAAAAAAATACATTTCGTATGGCCAGCGTCATTTTATTACAGGATTATTCAAATATTACATACAAAATAGACATACATATTAGTCAGCTCTAAAATCCACAAAATACAGTACCAAAACAAAATAACAAGTGATATTCATATTCAAATATGACAACAATAATACCAGTAGTTCAAACAAAACATCAATTTTACCCTTTTTGCAACTTTATGCTTCTTAAAAAAATTTGATATATTAAAATTACAACTTTGTCAACACTTTTACAGAAGAACCTCGCTAATTCGACCTCGGATGAACCGACTCCTCGCTTAATCCGACCTTGCTCAGGTTATTAGTGTTGTTAATTTTTTCGGCAAATCGTTCTGCACAGATCTTTCAGTGATGATTTCTTACTGACGATGAAAGTTTTTTCCGGTAAATTATGATATAGCAAGTGAGGTTGTGATTTAAATATGAATATTACTAAACATGTAGGGCCTACCGTACCGTTTTATCTAGTTTACTACCATCAAATATATGCTTTTAGATATGCTTCTCTGATAATCCGACCTTTTTGGTGTTCCGACCATACTCTCGGTCCCGGTAGGGTCGGATTAGCGGGGTTCTACTGTAATACAATTTTTTGCTTCTAAAAATCACTTTCCCAATACAATACCTATGAAACCTATAAAAACACTTTCATCTCTCAGTAGATGGCAGTCCCATGAACTCTTCTATAGAATAAAAGATGCCCTGCTTCAAGTAGCTTAACATGTGCTTTTTAAATAACTTTTCTTTTCTTCTGAAATTTACTTAAGTTTACTTGGAAGACAGTTGTGTAGGATAGCCCCAGAAACTGCTGGTGACTTTGAGGTTTGAGAATACCTGTGTTTCGGAATACAGTACAAACTCGTTAAGTCGGCCCCCTTAAGTCAGATCTCCGGGTAACCCGGACCGGTTTGCAATAAATAAAAATATGCATTTTTGTAGCGCTATTGCTTTATACGAGCGCAAAATCGTAGTGTACTGCAAGGTGTTTGTGTTTCAGCCGAGTTTGTTTGCCGTGCGGCACGTAAACGTTGCTGGAAGCTGTCGCAACAGAAACTTACAAGCTTTTCCCCCAAGAAGTAGACATACCTGTATAGTCCACAGATGAGGTTTTTTGTTTTATTGTGACGAGTAAATATTTTTAAACTGTTTTTCTCCATAATAAAGGAACATATTATAAGTACACAGTGTTTTTAATTTTCTGCTCTTTCTCCGGCTAACACGGATTTTCGTTGTCGGATCGGCAGCGGTCCCGGCTGGTCCGACTTAACGAGGTTGCACTGTACTTAAATTATGTGTTTCTCGTGTGTTGTATCTATGTCCTGGCTATGGTTTACTTCTGTGTGGAACTTTGAAAACATGATAACACTCAAAATATAAATTGACGGAAAAGTTAAAATATCCACATTTTTTAAAAAAGGCGGCAAGAATCTGTATGCCTCTTACCGAAGTGTAGATTTTTGAATACCTTTAACATTGATCCCTGAGAAGCATTTCCGCACACAGCAATTCCGTATTGAATATGATAGTAAAATATACCGTAATATGCCATCCGAAGAACAGGTAAAGAGCAATAATTCGACAACCTTTTCAGAACATAAATCGAGGAGTTCAATTTTGTGGACAATGCGCTTATTTGATTACTCCAATTCAATTGTGAATCAATTGTCAACCCAAGAAACTTGATACTTTCTATTTCAATCAGTTGATAATTATCTGCAAAAACATCTATTGCACTGCAATCTTTTCTGTTCTTTGCTGAGAATGAGATGCAATTTGTTTTTTCTAAAATTAGCATTAGATTACGTTTGGTGAAATACTCTATGGCTTGATTTAAAGTTATGAAAGATTTAATCTCTAAAGCGGTATAATCTTGATCAAACAAGATGAGGGTTGTATCACCTGCATACAGTAGGCCCAAGCCAGCTGTGCGCACGGGCTTCAGTGCAAGTGGGTGGGCTGGGGGCGAGCCGGGGGTACATTTCTAAAAACATCCTCCGCGCCGGATTGCGAACAAATTTTGTAATGTGTTTATTGTTCTAGGGTTTTCGTAAACAAATTTGTAAAATATTGATATATAACAATAAGTTTTTAAAATATTTATTATTTGGCTGTTAACTAAACAAGCTGCCAGAAAATCATCATGCAGCCTTAGTGCAAGTGAAATTCACTTATTTTAACTACATTACAGTTTTATTACAAGTCAGGTATAAAAAAATCAAGATATTAGTGTAATATAAATGGTAAAAACTATCATTACAAGCTAAGTATGATATTTTTGCTAAATACATGTGAAAAAATACATTGACAGTGTCCATGACTAGGCAGCCCAACAAATGCAGCTGAGCAGTTTCACGCAATATTTTGACTTGTATTCAAACCACGATTGTGACTGACACAGTGCTCCTACAAAAAAGTTTTTTAAATCAAATTTTAGTTCATTGTATAATCTAAAACTTTGTCGTTGGTGAAATTTTCCTGAACAAGAAACAAAAAACTTCCCCGCAGGTCATATTTTTCATGTAATATCCGGAAGAAAGTCGCAACTTGTCGGCTCTAGATGACCCCTCCCACTCCACGGTCTTATAGGCCTATGTAACAACTACCTGGTTGCCTAGTAGTAATTAGACGTTATATTTACTCTAAATTGAAATTAAAGTAAATTAATTTAAGTATAGGATATTCTTTGCATATCCAAAAGCCAAACTATCTGTTGGTAGCAATGTTATTAAATATGCCATTGCTATAAAGTATCACACTCAAAAGAACATGCAAGCTTTAAGTTTAAACTAATTTATCATATATTATATAAAAGCGAAAGAATGACTGCAACTTTAAACATCAAACATCAAGGTTTATTTTTTGTAAATCTTGTAAAATGTTTTAATTATTACAATTATTTAAAATTTCTTCTTTTCTTCATGTGCAAATACTTGTCGGCTAACGTGTTAAGGTCAATAGCGCGAGCCCGATAGCGAGGCGAAAGCCGATAGGGGGTGAGCTTATACTTTGAGGGGGGTGATTATACCTTGTGTCTACCAAGTTGATGACGTTGGTACGCACTACCAACACATCACCTAGTGGTTATACATTTACATCAAGGAAATACATTTGTTTGATGAGAGAGCCAACAGTTCGATTATTAATTACTGAAGTTTAGCAGGTATTATTGTTATAATTATTACGGTTTCAGACTTATGATCACTGGTTATATTATTTATGGATCAGGTTATTAAAATATAACTGAAAATAATTAATTAATTTTATTGAAATATTTTTCATTGTAAAATTTATTTTGATGATAATGTGTTTACTACATTTTATTTTTGAATTCCTTTATATATTTTTTACGTGTCCGGGTCGCAGCGCCCCTTGACCTGCCGTACCCTCCCGCATTGCTAGGGTTGCGGGGGTGTTATTTACTCCACTGTTTAAATGTGTTACAAGTTGTTTCAAATATACTTTTTCAAAAATTTTTGAAAAAAGGAAAGAATGGATATAGTTCTATAATTCTGAACATCCTCAGGGTCAACCTTTTTTAAAAGTGGTTTAATCTTTGCTATTTTTAGTTAGTACGGAAAAATTGCCTCTGAGAGTGACTGATTGATAATATATGCGTTAATGGCTTAAGGAATTCTCCACAGCATTATCTAGCCGTGCTAATATCTCATCATATCCTAAGGAGGATTTGTTTTGAAGACTTTTAATAATTTTACGGATTTCATTGTCTGTTACTGGGATTAAATCCACGATTGAATGAGTGTGAAAAGTAGCACAGTCAGTATTCCCAATTTTTGAGTCTTTGCCACCCACTTTATTAAAAAATGAATTGAATATATTGCAAACAATTCGAGTATCTTTCACGACATTACCACTCGACTTCAAGGTGATTCTCCATGGTTTGGAAAACTGTTGAGTGTTGTGATAAATATTTCAATCTCAGGAAGAAATCATCTTCAAATTTGTAAAATGTTTTTTCTGTTCGATGTTACTTCGTTATCAAAGTATTTCAGGAGAAATCGATTACATTTCACAGGGGTTATCATCTCATTAAAATAATGTAAGAAGTTCATATAGACACAGGTTTTTAAACGCTTCGTTAAAGATACGGCTCATGGAATATTTTAACGTGATTTCTGCTTCAAAGTGTAAATTAAGCACAAAAAATTATTAGGTAAAAAATTCATTAGTAAAGTTAGTTGTATTTATACGGATTTTTAACTAACATGTACCAGAACTGCAAATTCAGTAATAAACAAGAAATTTTGGTTAGAACACAAAAGATTGAGGTAAAAAGCATTCAGTTTTTATTTCAAAGGAATAAACTTACAAGGATTTTAATTAAAATAGGAAACTTTGGTTAAAAGGTTACTTTTTTTAACTACAGTATTAGTGAAAACTATTTAATTTGAGATATATAATATATTAATATATAATATATAATATTAATATATTATAAAACAATTTACATAGTTGATGGATACACAACTTCACAGATCCTTAAGAAAACAAATAACATTTATTTTAAAAATAATGAAAACCACTGACAGACAAGTATTTAACACTAAAGTTACAAGCCAAACCATTCTTTTTAAGGTTATGTAAATACCTCCCAGCCCAGATTAAAAAATGTAACAATTTTTCATTATTTACAAAATAACAAATACTGTGCTGATTTTTATCTAAACTTAATAACAATGTATAATATAAAGAAAACAACAATAGAAAATAGAAATAAATAAATAATGTAATAATTATGACCTCCTTTTGCCAGGCGTAATACTCTGTTAATGGTGTTTCCCATGAATCCGCCAGTTCTTTCGAAATCATTGTCCAGATCACGCAATACCTTATCTTGATACTTAACTTCTTGTCCGATGTCAATTGATAACGATTTCAATGCATGGATTTTATCTTTAAGCTGAGATGTCATCTGTTCATTGGCTTCCTCAAGAGCATCTCCATCATACTGTGTTGGCAAAGGGTCGTAATAATTACCCCCATGAGCACGTCTCATTTTGTCTGTCAAAAATAAATTTAAATCACTGAAAACATCTTTTATAACTTGTAAAACTAATAACACTGATAGGTCAGATAATTTGTGAACTTTACGGACTTCCAACACAGGATATGGCTGTGGATGTAACAAAAAAAAACTAACTTAAGGAAGAGTAGAACTTAATTACCTTGTGTTGTTTGGTCACAACAGGTTAGGTATTATATTAAAGATATCAATTAATATTTTTGTAGTACCTAAACCACTTAACAACCTACAAATAGGCCTACTCAAGTGTAATTTTAATTTAACTTCATTGTTTATTCTAAATGTTTTAACCAATTTTGACATTTTTCATCAAACAAATTGAAAATAGATCTAGAGATATATTGCCTATTTCCACAAGAATACTTCAGAAAGTTTAAAGTAGGCCTACTGCTTAAAATAGGCCTACAAAGACAAATTTACTATTTATGTTTAACATGTATTGATTTGTGAATACATTCAAAGATTAACAAAACTCTCATTGAATATGTTTATTATAACAACATGTTGATAATAGGCATTGTCTGGACTAGATGGCTATTGTTGATGAATAATTTGATTTGTATTTACTTTTGTTGGGTTTAACTATTCTGTGTAGAACTGTTGAGTTTGAATCCAGATTATGTAATAATAGAAGCATCCAGATTAAGCATCAATTTGATATTTGAATTTATATTGTTTTATACGTTTCAAAATTTTATTGTGCCCGTGTGTGTGATATGTAAAAAAGTTTTTTTAATAATGTGTACTTTTTGTTATTATATGTTGACAAGTAAAAAAATATTTTTAAGCTTAGATTGTGGAAAAATGAATAACTACAAACATTTTTGTATTGATCTGACGATGGTGGCTTAGTTTCACCGAAAACGGTTATCAAAAGATAAATAAGGATTGTTAAGACGAAGAGAAAATAAAAGGTAATCACATATATTATTTCTCAAGGCCATTTTTTTGTTGGTACGCCATAACTTCCTTAATACATCATCAAATTACATGAATGAGGAATCATTTTAAAGCTTTCCTTAACCGCTACACCAGAAAAATATACATAATACAATTATACAAAAAAAAAGAAATAAAGAATCCGAAAGTAACAGTGATATAAGATCACGTAAGTTGTAGGGATATTTTCCCGTGGCGTTGGCAACATTGATGATAACAACACCCAGCTGGAGAGCTACCGTTATGCCACTACATTGCTAATTTTTAATTCATTGTATATTTAGTATCATATAGTATATGCACTATACGATACTAAATATACGGTGTGTACTTTAATTAAGTGGGATTTAAGTAAGTCAGAATGCGAATGCTTCACACGGGTCAGCTAGTTAGTTTATATTAATTATATAACTTTATTCATATTCTGTTAGGTTTTTGGTTAATTTAAAGCCACATAAAATGACAGGCTCCCATAGTCTTAAATTCTACAAAAACATATACGATCTGTACCTCGATTCGAATCAGAGATCTTAAGCTATGGAGTTTCATACTAGTACATCTCAGCTACAAGGCTCCCACAACCTACATAGCCTATTACAAAATTTTGTTGGCGAAAGTTTACTTTACAAAACTACGCCATATTGCGGCAGAGGTGCCAACGTATACAAAAGAAAATGCTCTAATATGTAATTGTAGTGTTCAATTCTATTTATAAACGTCTTAAATAAATGAAAACTGAAAATATGTTTAGAAAATTTTAATTGAGCCGGCCCTACAGTAATTATAAACAGAAAATAAAGCACTTTAAACTTAAACTCAATTTACAACTTATTTAACTCAGGAAATATGAGACGTATATTTTCAATGACATCAGACTGCAGAAATGATTTACGAACGTAAATATAAATACGATTGACTCCGCTATTCCTACAACTTAACATCACTTACAGTAATAAAATACATACAGTATAAGTTATAGCAAAACAGGAACCCACACAATATTCACTTTATAAAACTCTGTAATACATTTATAAATACTTAATGTTTACCACACTTTATAAATATCAAACTACTAACTACGGATATTTGATATAGGAATACATCGATGGTCACGATTCGATACATTGAATCAATCCGATGTGTATAACATGGGCTCAAATGTTTCTTTACATCAATGTTTTTTGAATCGATAAAAAAAACTTGACATTCTAATGTATAGTCTCTAGTTACAGTATGTTTCCACTTTGTGAACGTATGCAAGTTAGTAACATCATTTAAGTTGTTTTGTATTATAACAGAAATGCAAGCATTTAAATAAAGGCAAAATTATGCATTCACATTCCAGCTCATTTGAAGGTAAGGTTGCAAACTTACGGATACTAAAATAAAAACATTAAAAAATAGCCTGAAATTCTAAGATACAGTCTCTAATCACAGTATGTTTCCACACTGTTATATAAAAGTTGCTAGCCTAACATAAATTACATTTTATAGTTTTGTATACTATTACCACATAGTTTTATATATAACAGAAATATTAGCTGGATGTATACTTTTGCACACAAAAAATAGCCTGAAGTTTTAACTTATAGTCTTTAAACATACAGTATGTTTACCTGCATTCTACATTCAATAGAAATATTGTGTTTAGGTTGGCAGTATTACTCTATTTAAAAATTTAAAAAGTTATTGTCTGCATTCTGCAAACATATCAGCTGAGGATCATAAAGTAAATTTATACCATTTTGTTATGTCCTCTTAGACTTGGTCTAAAATTAAGATGGATATAAGCTAAACTGATAATTTACCTTTGTTTTCGAGGTTAATTTTAGACATTAAAATTAATAACAGATGTAACCTAAATAAAACTGGTGTTACTTTTTTAATGCAAGATTTCTTTGACATATTTGTTTCATTATTAATGCCTAATTCAGCGCAAATTTACTGACCCCATGCCAACAGAAATGCAATTTAAAAAATAGCCTAAATATCTAACTTATGGGCCTAGTCTTTAGTCACAGTATAATATACATGTATTCAACATTTAACAATAGAACATTGTAAAACAAGGTGGTTGCCTGCAAAAATATCAGCCGAGGGAGGGTCTTTTATCAGTAAATTTAAGGTCTGATCTATTTAGAGGCTTTCAGGAATAACATTGTTACATTATTAGGAATCCTTAACATATGTTAGGCAGAACATTAGAGCTATAAACATAGGTATTATTAATTTAATGAAGACGCTCTAAACATTATTAGGATACTTAACATAATATATTGATCCTAACCTCTATTCATAGTAGGCATACAATGGTGAAATAATTTTGCTGTTAGATAACTCTTAGACACAGCAGTAGTAAACAATTATATGATAAAACTCCTCCGATCATCATCAGATAAATTACCTGTCGTATATTTTTTCTTAGTTAATTTAATAACCCACACAAACAGTAACTTAACTAATTTTGCAACTACCACGTCATGTTTTCAGCTACACGATAACTACATTACCACAACGTCAACGTCGTCCACAACAAACTAATCAACCAAACCAATAAACCAATCCAAATGCACTAAACTACAGAAAAATAAAAAAAAAATAAACCGTATGCTGTCATAAAACGATCGTCTGGCGACTCAGTGTATTAGAGTATGAGTGCTTTAGGCTTTAGAGTATATTATTAGGGTATGAGTGCATTACCATTGCATACAATACATAGGACATAGGAGTAAATCCAATGAATATAGTTTGGAAATTGGACTACTAGATCGCCAGACGCTTAACTTAGCAATTATTACACAGTCTAACCAAACATGAGTTTGTTTACAATAACAAAATAATAATTTAAACATTGTGCTTATGATAGAAGTGTTTGTACAAATTAATGGGTATATTGGATGAACTTGTAAAATATTAAATCGTGTTTTCATTTTTCTATATATTTTTGTGTACCATCTTAACATAGGATGTAAACATAACCTCAATTATGCCCATAACTTATGAATAGTTTCAGATTTGTAAAACGATTAATTAGATCTTATAATGAATTTATATTTTATTGGACGTAATTTGTTTAAAATTAAATCTGTTGGAATTGCACTTTGTATTTTCATTTTTTATAATGAATGGTTAGCATTTATACTACTCCCATTTCATTGGCCAACATTGAAGTGCGGTGATGTTAAAAGGTTGATTAATGTTTTGTTAGTAGCTGATCCTCAGATATTAGGAGAAATAAATGAACCTTTCATAGCAAGATGGGACAGTGACAGGTAGGCCTAAGTGATATGGTAAAGAGAGATTTAAAAATATATCTTATCTTACGAAAGACATATTTAAGTTCAGGTAGGCTAGGCCTATACCTTTTTTGGGGACTCGACACCAATTTTATATTCATACTTTGAAATCACTCTGAAATGCTTACCCTGCGATCATTGGTGTTTCCATTTGTTGTAATGGAAATCTTTCTGACGGGTGTATATAACCTAAGCTATGTACAAGTGAAGCTATTATTGGGAAGAGGGCATTTTAATACTTTGCAGCGTATTAGATCCGGTTCACCTATATTCTATATGGTTTACCAATTCATAAATAGAGTGAGATGAAATTGTAACTTGTTTTAGAGTTTAGGTGATTGTATATTTGTGTAATTTGTAATCTCAAAAGCGGAGATCCTATGAACTAGCAGAAGACCATTTAATCAATGCAAATTTGAGCTATACTCCACCACCACTAAATTTTTAAATGATCGTCGACCACTTTTATAAGTGTTTTAATTTATTTACATTGTTGTCTATGCCTAACATTGGAAAATGAGTAAAAAATAAGACAAAATGTGTCAATGAATAAGAAGACAAGAAGTCAAAATGGATAGTTAACGGTAGTTCTGCATCAAGCGACAGAGACAGAGTTCCAGGACTCCTATCCGAGTAATTATATGAAGATCATTTCACAGCGTGAGACAGAGACGTGCAACAGTCATGTGTCGCTTATCTCTGTCTCGCCAGACCGCTTTTGAAGCAGTATTGAGGGGTGTTGTCCCGCGACATTGTTCCTACCATTTTCAGTTTATTTCTCAACGTGCACTGTCCGTATTTATTCTGTTTTACTGTGGAGTATATAGTATGTTAGCACAAGAAAGTTGTTTTTTATTCAGTCTTAAATAACCTCTGAACTTTTCTAGCGATATATTATTATTTATTAACAAATAGAAGAATCCTTCTTCATATTTGGTTTTAAATTTATAACAGGCATTTCCGCTTATTCCTTTCAAGTATGTAATAAAGCAAGCAATAAATTAATTCCGTCTTCTTCTTAGAATAGGCCCTAAGTTTTAGTAATAACACTTCTTTATTGCTAGCCATTTCTATTGTTGTTTCTCAACAAAATCTTCTGAAATACTGATATAACTTAGTAACTGTTATTTCGGACTGTGTCGCGTGTCTCGGTCGCATAGTTAAATTATAGAACGACAAAGTTGGGTTTCGTTCTCGCTTCTTAATTAACTGCCTCGGTCGTCTGTCTCTGTCGCTTCTTGCAGAACGGTACCTTTAGAAAGTGTTATCCACAGGTAATTAATATAATAACTATTATGGATATTTGCAGATGAATTCATATTGAGAAATTTTTCCAACCAAACTATTTTTGGACCATGCTAAGAGGAATAAACAGGATTCCCTTAATTTCTATGGTTGTGTAGTTACAAGGACAACTGTACTAGTTTTTTAATTTAAAGTACAGATTTTATATTATTATTGCATTAGATTTACTTTGAATTCTTTATTATGGTGTGATGCCTTTTTCCCTATGGGGAAATTCTTTGGCCCTCACAAAATAATTTGTTTGCCTCGGATACTCCGGTCAATGGCTGGATTTTGTTCCAGGGGTCAAGGATGGAGGGGGGAGGAGATGGCTCAGTGCGGCCTAATCCTAGAGGCGAGCTTTTACGGTATTAGTACCAAATTCTTCACAGCCGAGGGAGGGGGTCGGGAAGGGATGGTACGACGTGGACGTTATCAATTTGCTTGCCACGCCTATACCCTATGCTGCCTCAAAAGCTCTTGTATGTGAGTTCTCACCACACATACGCCCTAAAACAACGAACGACAATTGTATGTGAGTTTGCACCACGCATACACTTAGACCAACGAACGACAATTGTATGTGAGTTTGCACCACACATACACCCTAAGACCACAAACTACAATTGTATGTGAGTTTGCACCACACATACACCCTAAGACAACAAACGACACTTGTATGTGAGTTTGCACCACACATACACCCTAAGACAATGAACTATAATAGTATGTGAGTTTGCACCACACATACACCCTAAAACAACGAACGACAATTGTATGTGAGTTTGCACCACACATACACTCTAAAACAACAAACTACAATAGGGTATGTGAGTTTGCACCACACATACACCCAAAAATCCCAAAGATCGCTTCGTTCAAACCAGTATTAAAATTTGACAGCCTAACCGCTCAACATATATATCTATTCTGTCAATGAAACCACTTTAATTAAATATTACTAATCAGGCGACGCTTTTATTCGTACAGGTTATTCAACTGTCGTAGGCCTAATAGGCTTAGGTTGCTCTTAGGCGGCTTCACAACGCCCTCCCCTGCCCACAAACTCAATTAACATGCAACTCTTAAACCCTTGAACCCTTTTTAGGCAATGAATCCGTTAAACTAATTGGACCTAATGTAGGCCTAATATACGCAAAGCTTCTCTAAATATTCCGATAAGTAAGCCCCGGATGCTATTCACCACCACTTATAATGCCTTAACTATTAGATTTACTAACAATATTGCAAAAGCGTTCAGCGTGGTTTAATCCAACTTATAACGATAACCCTTCCGGTTACTACCCAAGCCTATTCTTGAATCCGGGTCTGACACTTACCTCTACTTACTGTGATGCTCGCCAGTTTTCACCAGGCGAGCATCGGCCGTTACTTCAAGCTGCTGATTTGCACCTAGCGAGCCAACTCTCCTCTCTGCCTTAGAACTCCGTCTTATTAACGGTCCACTCCCACTCTCGGAGGGCCGGCCTACATCGTCCCCTCTACACATTGACCCCCTCCTTACCGAGAAACAACGCAAGACTAACCCAGGCGTGCGATAAGATTCCTACTTCTTATTACATTTGATTTAACTATTTAATTTAATTTTTCCCTTCTAATTTTAGTACATTACAATGTAACCAATCCTGCAATTCTTTATGGTTAGGCTAATACTTGTTATTTTTTACAGATACTTGTCGGAAACATTTAGTGCTGCTTTATATTATACTCAACCACAGCTGATTATATTTCTGGGAGATTTAATGGACGAAGGGAGTGTTGCAGATCTACAACAATACGAACGATCGTACAAGCGATTCAGAAAAATATTTCAATTAGATTATATTAGTAAAAACCATGTAAGTTAAATAGGCCTATATAGGGATTTTCAAATGATGAATTGCTTGGTATAGGAATGCATATTTTTAGTTTTTATTTCAAATCAGCTACAATTATAATTTTCTCTGTTATAACTCAAACTATAACTTTAATATAACTGCAATCCTTAATTAATTGGGAGCTTTGTTCAAGAGCAGTCTCTGTTTGATAAACATATTATTTTGTCTTGAAACATCGAGTACTTTGTTACACAACATCATCGAAACCAAATCAATTTAAAATAAATTAAAGTATTGTTTTTAAAAAATATATAAAATGCCTATTTATTTTTATGGTGATATTTTCAAATTCTACGTCATTTGGAAAGCTGTATTTTAATAAATGTATTTTCTTTCAGACGATATTTATTCCGGGAGACAATGATATCGGAGGAGAAGATGAGGCGGTAACACCTACTAAGCTGTCGCGTTTCAAGGAACATTTTGGACACGTGGATGTAATCGACTTAAGTAAAATACAAATTATTCATGTAAGTTTAATACAGTATGAACAAATGCAACATTAGACGACACTCATGTTGTTGTGTAGTATTTGCCTTCTCCACTTTTTTTAACTATAGCTATGTTGTTCTCAAATTCAATAAATTGACTTAAAAACGCTTAGACGATCGCAAATTAATTATAAAAATCATTGAAGGGAAAATACATCTACTAGGGTCACTGTTTTGTATAATACTTTCAGAATTAACTTACTGCTCTAAATTTTATTAAAAATTAGTACTGTACCGTAATCTTTATTTTCTGAAGATTAAGACATACTTATAGAAATGTACTGAATGAAGTTTAATTATGCTATTTTCTAAATCTTTGTGTTAGTGAGAATTATTATTTCATTTTTATTGGTACAGACTATTTACCTACTTGTTTTTTCATCAATACATTTAAGTATTTTATCATGTGAAGGCCTATACATCATAGAGAAATACTTCACATAGTATTTATGGTAAAATTATGTTAGCCTATTTAATTATATTTGTATCTACTTAATTTTATTTATTTTCAGGCAAATAAAATAGAAAAGAAAGTAAGTAAAGTGGTACCTCTCATCAGTGGAGGAAATCGGCTTCGTGTTGTCATCTCGCACATGCCTATTCTAGGGTTGCCTAGTAGCTTTGCTGGCGAAGTGAGTATTCATACCAAAAGAGTCTTCTAAGCTTCGTACAAAATTTTCTTCCAGTCACATATTTCATATTTTTTACCGTTTTAAAAATTAATTTTATCAAACATGGTAAAGTAAACAGCTGATAATTTATTTAGTAAACATTTGAAATTAATTAGAAGTAAACCATTCAAGTATTACTCCTAAATGGTAGAATATTTATTTAACAAATAAATAGAGATAAGTGATAGACCTAATTCAATTTGAAAGAAATGAAAACAAAGCTAAGTATTTGTATAATTTAAAAAAAAATATTTTCCCATTGTAATATATGTGAGTTTAACCCTAGAACTGGCATGGTTAAAGCTCAAATTGAAAAGCCCGTTTATAGCGCTTTGCAAGCATATTTTTAAAAATTCGCCAAAAATAGTAAATGAACCCCAATCCAAAAGTGTTCCATAGCTTTTTTGTAGAAGAAACTTCAAAGAATTCAAATATGCCACTAAAAATTAGTTTCTTTTGAAATTGTAAAAGTTGTTAGCTTAGAAAGCGAAAAATGTTCAGAAACGGAAGGAAAAAAAAGAACTTTATGCCTACATAAAAAATAGTAAAACATTTTTGTAATTTTTTTCAAAATACACAAAAGTTTTATAATTTAGTTCTAAATAGAAATATGTAAAAATATATTTCAATTTCACAAATTTTAGTTCAAAATAACATTTTGAACGTTTTTACTACATAACCTGCAAATCTTGACTAATTTCAAGTGACTAGCCTATGCCAAGATATTTTTTACCAAACAATGTTTTTTTTATACCAAAAATTCGAGAATGAAATGTAGAATCGAATAGCATTCTACCCAGTTTCAAATAACTTTACATTTTGTAATGAAAATTCAAAAACCTCAAATCGGCATTTTAACCTAAAACCTATTTCTATAGCCTATGTTATTTATAAACTTACCGTTTTATTACAACACCGTTATAAGCCTAATTTCACTCAAACACAATCTACACTTATTTATTTATAACTAAAACACAATATAACACTATTTTATAAACTGTAATAACCATAAAATAACACAAAACAAATGTCAACAAATGAAGTCAACTAGACGGCTGGCGTTCGATGAATTGTGTTCATTTGTAAAGCTTTGTTATACCAACCTATGAGATCTAAATGTATAGAATTTTACATAGATAAAAACTGTGAAGATTTCTGTTTATAACCATATATTGTACATTTTAGGTATATATCGAATAAGACTGTAAGAATCGATTCTAAACAGGCTTGCGTATTGGCCAAATATATATGACCAATTACAAGCTTTTACCGTATACCCTATAGAACAGCTGTTTTCAGAGTAACATGTGATTTGAAGACACAGTTTGAAACAGAATCGTCTGCTAAATTCAATGCTGTAATGATCTTCTTCATAAATAACTTCTGTGAGGAATTACAGACCGTTGAAAATGAGACAAAGTCTTGACAGTATACGGCGTTCATTGACGCGTGAATCATAGGTGATTTAGGTACTACAATTTTGAAACAGTGATTACGTATGTAAATATGTGTTCTACAAAAAAGTTGTAAATACAAAAATTATAGTTTAATTCATTACCTTTCCAACGGTACCGGTTTTATTACGATTAAATCATTTTAAGTGGATATAATGATCGATTGTGCAAATTCTCGCAATTGTTCGAGCGGGTTGCGTTGCCCCTGAGAGACTGCAGTCAAAACTGCAGTCTGCCACTTTGAGGGTTAAGGGAATTAGTATAACATAAAAGGGTGTAACGTAAAGGGAAGGGTATTGCAAAATTTGGATGATTTAGGCTAAATTAAAATCACATTTAAAAAAATAATTAACATAGAAATCCAAAGGGGAATGCAGATAGTTTTATTTTTTTTAATAACTAATTCATTAGAAATTGTTAGAAAAGAAAAATTATAAAGTTATAAGAAACAAAGACATTAATTAGGTTTTGAATATAAAGAAATAACGTCATAAGAAAATAGCCTCAACATCAAGGCGTTAAATAAAATGAAACAGACATTTAGCCTCAAAACGAGTCCAATATAAAATAGGAAGGCATCTCTGATTGGTCAAGATCAATCACGTGAGATGACTTCAGTGCGCGTTACATTGCAGTTCCAGGCAAGGCGTGAAGTCCACTTTGTTACAAGTCGTTGAGCAGTACAAACCTGTGTTGGTGAGTTGGGAGCGATGCTTCTATAGTTATGGAGTTTGCGGTATTTCTATAGGAAATACGGTTTAAGATGTGTTAAACGATAGTAGAGACTGTGCGTTTACGAAAAAACGTAAAATGGTGTAAATTGAACAAAGTTAATTGGAGTTATCAAGTTTGTAAATTTCAAGGGTAAGCGTTACCTTGAAAATGTACAAAAATGGCCGACCAGAAATGGTAACTTATAAAAAGCTGAACAGTGTTTTGAAGTGAATCGGAACAGGGCTACGATAAATAAAGAACAGTGTCGAATATGAGGCTAAGTGTTAAAAACTATAAATATGTTTCCCATAAAAGATTTGTTGCATAAAGAAAAAGTATTGCGTTAAATTAAATTCATTCTTTGTTTCATAGTTTAAAAGTGCACTATAAATTTAAAAAAAAATAAAATTACGTACGTAAGTAAAACATTTAAATAAGTAAATTGAAAAGATCTGCATTCATAAATGTTATAAATAATATATAAATTCTTGTATGTTAGAACTTAGATCATTTGGAATGAGTGATTGTGGTATGTTTTCAGTTATGGTTTGCCAAATTAATTTTGTTTGTTGTGTAAATTGATAAACTTTAAGATGGAGGAGTATATGTTAGTGCCAACTATTATGTTTCGTTGATTTGAGTCTTTTTTCCTTCCTGGTAAAGTACTTCATGGTAAACATGAACCGAACAAAGAAAGTAAATTCAGTGTAGAGTTAAGGTAAAACAAAATGGCGTTGGTTGAGCGGCAGCAGCAGCAAATTTTGGAGGCATATTCTCTGTGTGTAGAACACAGATTTCATGCTTCTAAGATGAGTTGCCCAGTAGTTTGCCAACTGTACGCACAGATGTTAAACAGATTATATGTAACAATGATTTAACCGTCAGCTGTGACAAGCACAGATCTGACGGTGCTATAACGCATTTTCAATTTTGGGGTTATGTTTGATTGTTTTTGTTGTGGTTAAGGGAATAGTGATTTATTAACAAAAAAGTATAATTAATAAATAAAGTAAGTTAGATAAATTGAAGATATAAAGCACAAACAATTGTTACGTAGAAAAAGATTTTTTTTATATTTACAATTTAGAAAAAACTTGTCAAAATTTCATTTTTTTTTTGTTTATTAATAAATTTGTTTTGTAAATGGCTTGCAAGAAGGCAGCACGTTCCAAAAATGGCGACCGAACTGGGACCTTTGTAACAGTGAGCCAGCAGCATGTTACACCGTACAGGAAAAGCAAAGAGATGCAGCCATGAATGTCATCAAAATGCTTTTGTTTAATTGTTTGAAGAGTTTTGTATGGAAAAATCATGTGTGTATGAAAAATATAAAGTCATGACCTATAAAAATACATTTTTTTATCATTGTCATAGCAACCAACTGTATGAAATAACAGATAAAACAGCTGATTCGGATAACCAGCAACACAATTTTAGGTTAGGCCTAGTTTATTTTATTTTACCTGGCTTAAGGGCAATATACATATATGTTTTTTTCATACACTTCTGTGACACAGTACAGTACCTTTCATTGTTCTCCTTTTATAACAAATACTGTACTAAAAAAATACTTAATTTTCAATGTTCACATATTAAAATAATGATACACAGTGTATAAATACTACCATGTGAAACCAAACTGTAGAATAGTTTTTAACAATATGCTCCTTTATATCAATCTTAAATTTTTTTTCAGGTTTTGACCAACGTCCATCCACACATAATCTTCTCAGCGCACGACCACAAGTCCGTACACTTTGCCGCCAACATGGAAACACTGGAGCGAACACTGATCGAACCATTAGAAAGCAATTCTTTCGCAAATTATAAGCCTACTTGGCGATTTCAGATCACCGATAAAATAGTGAACGAAATACTCGTACCGACCTGTTCGTACAGAATGGGAGTTGGAAATATGGGTTACGGCATCGCATTAATAGGTACAGTAATACATTGAGCGGGTAATAATCAGTGCAAATTGCACTATGAAATTTGTAACAGTCAAATTAAAATTAAATGACAAGTTTTGTTTGCTGAAAAAAATACTGAATAAATATGATTTTTTAATTTGGTATTCTAGAATCTGCCTTTTCTAAGTTTTTCACGTTTCAAGGAATATGTAAAGCAGTACCCAACTTTATTCACAATTTTGTCTACACATGATTTGTTCATTTTTGCATTACAACCTGATAGGAATGATTTAGGCGATGTGTTTTGCAATTTGAGTTATAATGTTAACATTACTGATGAGCTTAAGCTTTAATTCTTGATAAAGGTTATAACTGTAACTGCTACTTTGAAATAACGTGTTATTTAAACCATTATTTAGTAACAGTTACCCAGATGTTTAAATATAGTGTTTGGAAGCACTCTCACTTTGACTAAACAAAACAATAGCCAAGCAATAGAAAACAATTAGTGACACTTAGCAGTACTCGTTATTCGTTATAACAGTGACAAGAAACAATAAACTTTATAAACTAAACAAATAAGATATCATGTTACTTCGTTCTTCTTGTTAAAGTTATCGCAACGCTAGCGCCAGTAAAGCC
>JAGFPH010000037.1:1055646-1115375 GCA_018207615.1 Philaenus spumarius
ATAAGTAACAAGGAACAACAAACATTTCTAACTAAAGAGAAAATATACCCCGTTATTTCGTTCTTCTTGTTAAAGTTAACGGTCGCGAGCGTTCCGCGCACGGAGAACATTGATATGGCACTCCCGAACTGGCGTTATCTTCTCTATTGATACATACATTATGAAAGCCCCTTTGGCAGTCGGCACAATTAATTGTATTTTCGCTGGTCGAAGCGCAGTTCGTGGCAAAGCATTGTCGACTTTGGCTGCGTGTTGACAGCATTTTGATTGAATTAAATTGACTTTAAAATTAAAATTGAAATGAATTTGACTAGATAAAATGAATTTAAATTGGTAAAAAAAACAAACTGCTTATGCAAAAATAAAAATAAAACTCGTTCTTGTGCGTGTTTGAATTTAAATGGGTGCCACTGGGTGTTTTAACACTCCCAGAAGTGTGAATAGATGAATTTGGTCGTGGAATCTGTGAATCTCTTCTGAGATTCATAAAAGCCCCACGTTGGGCGCCACTCAACTTGTTGTCGCTCCGGTGAAATGAATTTAATAAAAATTATGACCTAGCTCAGTTTGGCGACAAAAGTTTCTAAAATGTGGCCTGAAGGGTAGTGAGGTGAAGCCTCGCTAATTCGGTCCTGAAAAGGGCCGAATATGTTAGGGAACGTGAGCCTGAAGGGCGCTTGATTGCAGGTGAAGCCTGTGAACGATGCGTAGCGCTGTGCTGCCATTGCGTTGCGTAGAATCGTTGCAAAGCGAAGCACAGTAGCCCTAAGTAGTGCTCGCACTCCCCCGGTCACCAAGACGACTGCAATGCCTTGGATCGAGAGACTACTGGATGAAGTCGACCCTGAAAAGGACCGTGTAAGTTTGAAGAGCGTAGCGATGTATTGGGTGACACGTAGCCGGAGCTACGGCGGAGGTTCTAGCCGGACTAGCCTCTTTTCCACGAACGGGTCTTCTTAGTGTCTGCTGTCCGGTTGCGCTGTGAAGTTGGTGCAGTTGAAAGAACAAGAATTATTTTGAATTTAGAATTGAATTATTTTATTTTCGTCTTTTTATCCTGGCGATCGGCAATACTCCCTCACTAACTCGGCAACTCTCACTTAGCTTCACTTCTCTCGGCGGTTTGCTGGCGTGGCACTTGTCCGGCCAATTCTCCCGTAGATAGGCACTATTCCGGCCAACGTATTGTTCCAAGGTCTGTAGCTCGGTTGTCAACCTGGTGTTTGCGGAATGAGGTACACTCGATGTTCGCATGCGGAGTCCAGGTAGGATCCGTTCCAGTTGTGTTGACGAGTTCAGTTCGCTTGGCAGCGTCCAGGAAGGAGCTGTGGTTCGCTGGTAGTTCGTTTGGTCTGGCGGTGAGCGCAGAGTTGATTTGGATGTTCGTTTGGTGAAGTCCGTTGATCTGGTGGTAGACGAAGACAATATTTTGGACTATTTCCCCCGAATATATACAGTTCTCCAGCGAAAAGGTGCGAAATCTAACACTTAGGGGAACGTAGTCGGCAAATTACCGTGCAGTAATGTTGCCGAGTTCCGAACCACTGTAAAGTTTGGAAGTCTTTGCGCGTTCTTAAGTTTTCGGTTGCTGGTTCTTAAGTTATCGTGGGGACTTAGAATATTTTCGTCAGAAGTTTCGCGGGAGATTGTAACTTTGTCGGACGTAGTGTGATGAACGCCGAGAAAGTTTGAAGTCGTTGTTTCGGCTGTTTGAGAGTTAATATATTTAGTTTTTTGTTCGGCAAACGTTTCTACGGTTGCCACTAAATATATAACGTGACCGGGGAACTGAATTTACTAGGGAATTTGGAGTTATTACGATAGATGTTTTGCGGGAGATTACCAAACAACTTTGCCGTAAAACAAGGTCTTGTCGGCGGGGAGAAGTTTTACGGTAGAAGTGAAGGAGCCGTTCGCAGTGATGTCGCAGTGTCCTTGGCGGGTGAACGTGTCGACGTATCCCAGACATCTGCAGTGCGTAGTCGGAACGGTCCTTGAGAAAGTTGTGCGGAAATAATGCTAGTATCTTTCTCGGAAGGTGAGGTGTCAACTTCCGAGGAAAGCAAACGTAGATTATAGAAGATTGCCGGCCGATATCATCGTGTCCTTGGCGGTCGAATTTGCCTATGTTCGCCAGACAGATAATATACCGACCGGGGATGTAATAGAGTGAAGCTCTGAGGATGTTTAGGCGAGTTTTCCCGTAAAAGGCATTTACGGGAAAATCGCAAGACGCTGACTGATGTGGACCATTTTGAGGGACCAAAAAGTTAAGTGAAGAAAATTGAATGTTGAATCGCATGATGTTAGTTTCGCACGAAGAGGTGGTCCTTTTAACGGCCAAGAAGTTGCACGGTGATTAGAACTTTGTTTTTCTGCTGGACTGTATATACAATGCCGGGGAATCTCACGAAGAATTTATTTATTGAAAATATAAAGTAGCTCCGCTACGACATCTTGTTAAAGTTATCACAACGCTAGTGGCAATAACGTTGACAATACAATGTACTACTAAACTATCACCTTAAACGTTAGTTGTTACTCCTTTAAAACCTTCAACCGTTAAGTTATTTTAACTGCAGTATTAGTGCCTCTGTCTCGCGGATAAATATTGTACTGCTAAACAGTTATCTAAAGCATTATTTGATTTGGATATAAAAAGTTAGTGGCTATTCAATTCTAAATGGTTAGATTTAGCCTTTAGCAAGGGTTTCAGTTATTTGTTTGTTCGCCTTATCTTTTTGGCTAGTTCTTAGTGACTACTCAGTCTTCAGTGTTTTTTTCTACGTTTATAATAACTGTTTAACTCGGTAACGGTTTTGTGATGCTTTTCTTCAATAATCGTTATTAAATCACAGGTAAGAAAATAATGCCCATCATGAGTTATCACATAAACTTTCTGTTTAGTGATCATGTCACAATTTTAATATTATTTAATCTAAAACTGCTTCAAAATGATAGTTTCCTGTGTGTTTGATACACTATAAAGTACTATGTGAAATTCCTTCGTTCTAAGCATGTCATTCACGCTAAATTGAAATTGTTGGCAAAATATTTTAATATAGCCTATATTTTAGACAGATTGTTTTACTTATAAACAAAAATAACTTATAGGCCAGTCGGTAGGGGTAATTTTAGACCAAAAGTTCTAGTAATTTACAATACGGCTGATGTTTTTTTATAAGTACCTTAAAGTATGTAGATTAACATTAAACAAATTTACCAGTCTATCGATTTCCCAAAGTAAAAAAAAAAAAAATCAAAACAATTTTTTTTTAAATTCCTTAATATTTCGGGCTGGGATGAAGATAAAGAAAAATAAAAATACCACCATGTAGTTGAAGTGTTTTTCAATAAAAAAGGTTATCTGTATTTTTTTTGTCCGAGTAATGGTGTGTGTGGAAATTTGTATTTTTACAAAATTTTCTTAGATGTAGGAGTCGACTTAAAATTTACAAAATCGATTTGGAAGCAATATTTTAGGTTAAGCACTTTAGAATAAACATTTTTTGTCTCTTGAAATTTTTTCTAAAAACTCTTCCTTTTCGAGATATTAGCAACTTTATGACGATTTATTTCAACACGTTTAGGGCCGCCATTTTGTTTTGGGTGGTCCAATTTTTATTTTATTTTTGTCATTTTCCTAGTCTTAAATAGACCTTCAAAATGAGGTATCACATGACCATACTTCCCATTTAAAAATTTTGAGTTGCCCCAAAAATCCCCCATTTTTAGGGACACTCTAAATTTCCGACTGTTTCAAAAGATACTTTGGGCTAAGTTAGTATCGTTTCCCAAAGCATATTTGTTTGTTTTAACAAACACTAAAGTTAAAGGTGGGGGGACTTTTAAGACACCTGGTATAAATAATATGTAAAATGCTAAACCAAAATTTGACAGAAACCTAGAAAATTGTCATGCAAAGTTAAATAACATAAAAGATGACTGAAAACCGCTTAGCCTTTTTTGAAGTAAACAAAACCGGATTAGTAAAGTAAACATACCTGTAACTGATTTGTTGTGTTTTCGCTCATTTTACCTTGTCTAGGTGCATTAGTATTTAAATAAAGCATTATTATTTTATTGATTGTTCAAAGTGTATAATATCAAAGAGGACTAAACTAGGGGTAGAAGGGTATCATGGGGGTCATTAAGTACTAAATACATGCTGCCGGCCAATGCAAAGCCACTGCATTGATGTGCCAGTGCGGCACGAGTAACAACCCTGTGATGTCACAGCGTAGAACCGGCTGGCAGCACGTATCAAGACGGAGTGGCAGAGCCCTTATACTAGCGATTCTCGCTGGCCCTGATTTTAACACTCTGGCACATCAACTTATGGTACTGTAATGTATATAATACAGTACTGGACTGCAATTAAGTAAATTACAGGAATGAAAAAATTAAGTTTGTGAACAGTATTGAACGGTTTTAATAAAAAAGAATCTACATTACTGTTCCAAACACTTTAAATAAACATGAGAAACACAGTACGTAAAAACAACACTACAAGTTCGAAATTTATTTACAAAACATAAGGAATGAAAATTTAATCCTAGAGATTTATTGCAGCAAACTAAAAAAAGAACGTAGCCTACAACTAAGATAACTAACACATTCGTGTGGAAACTTCCACAGCCTTGTTAATCACAAACAATGTTAATTTCGTTGAAACATGGAGCGCCCGAAGACACAAAATACATGTCATTTATGCTATGCGGAGTAATCGCGTGGGTTTTACCGATTTTTTATTAAAACAAAAAATCTACTGTATTAAAAAAAATCAAAATTGAATAATAGTACATTAACATTTGGGTGGGAACCCGGTGCAGGTTAACCGATTTTGACGTTTTGTTTTAATTAGTTCGTCTCGACGAGCAGAAAAAAGTTTGAAACAAAATTTTGTGAGCTCTCCCTTTCCTTAATTTTTTATTTAATAAAAACAGTTTTTTTAAAGGTGCCTATTATAACAAGCATTTTACAAAAATTTTTTTCTGAAAACATTTTTTTAAATAAATTATGTTAAAAAGTATTGACAACAATGTATTTTTAATACAAAAATTTATTTTTATGCACTAAAATTAGAAATATAGTTAAAAACAAATAATACGGCAGAAATCACAGGTAGTGAAAATCTCATTCATATATGTAGCGTGTCTAAATGGGTTGAATTTTATTATATCGAACTCAAACTTGACATAGAAGTTAAAATATATATTTTAAACTTTCATGTTGAGTCTCAGCTTGATATCTTGACTTATCAATTGTACCAGTCTTGGATAAAGACAATTAAATATATGGAAGCTACACTGGACCGCATAGACTGGACATGTTCAAAGGACTTACCTTAAACAATTTATACTTGCCAAACTGAAGAAATGTCTTAGCCGATCACTCACAAATATTATTCAGATATATTGAGGTCAATTCAATAAAGAAGAAGTTAGATTAGATTTTGATTTATTTACCAAAACCAAAAGAAAAATATATTTTTTAATATATTTAAAAAAAAAAGACATGCCCTTAATTACAAAAGTCAAAATTTATACACCCTTAATTACAAAAAAGAATTTAATAAAAGTTTTGCCTTACAATATTTATTTTGTTGAATTTAAAAGATCCCTCCCCATTAATAATAAATACAAATTTATACAATTTTATTAACTATACAAAATTACAAGATTAAATACATTGTACCGTGGATTTATTAATAGGTAACATTTATTTTGTTGGCCAACCTTAACACTAAAAGAAATTAAATAATAAAAATAATGGCATTTAACAATTTGGTGAGACGTCTCTCTTATAATAAATTTAAAAAACTTTTAGAATTTTGACTGAAAATCCCTGGAGGATTGTAGTTCCAAAAATTTGCTATAGCGCACCTCCCAATTAAATTAAATTATAAAAGACATTTATTATATATTAACTCTTAAGAAAGACAACAATATTTACACAACCTATTCAAAAATTAATTTATGAGAAATGTTCACTGCAGATTTAAGTACAACTTTATTGTATAGTTCATAGATATGTTTTGAACTGATAGATAGTAATTTGAGTGTAACTACTTTGAAACACTAGGCACTGTCGGCGAAATTAAATAGAAAAGAGTTGCATTGGTGGTCTGAAGGTAATGTTTTTTTTTTTAATAGCAGAAGAACATATTTACTTCTCCATCTTGCACCAGTTATACACTGCATGTAAAACAAAAGAACATGGTTTTAGCATTTATGGTAGGTTTTAAAACCAAAAACATTGTGAACAGACTTTAGGCTTAAAGAGTTTGCCTTTATATTATTTTGATAAGTGTTTAACAAGCAAGGTTGAGAATAATTGTTAATTGGTAATTCAAGATTTAACATTAGTTAACCTATTACCATTTGTCATGTTAAACTTTAACTGTTACCACATGTAAAATGCAAACACATGTTTGTGAAGTTTATATGTTTCAGACTTTCCTCAAAACGGAATGACCATAAGATAATAAGTTACACAACTTTACTTTATGACTTTAAAGTTACAACAATATGATTACACAATTTGCTTTAGCCTAGACTTAGGTTTGAATTTAGGCAAGAGTTACTAGGTTGTTATTTAGGCACTAGGTTGTACACTAATTGTACTCAAAGAATCAAAAATTGAATTAGATAAATATTAAAAATACACTTAATAATTTTGAAATATTGATGATCTTGAATATAAACTTAACTTGATTGACTATAACTTACAAGGCTAATGTATCATAAGCAAAAAATGAACACGCTAAGACATTTTGATTTGGTTATATTGCTATGGACATACCTGGTGTTTTGTTGAATAGGCTTTAATTATAAGGCATGTTATTTAATAGCGCACTGTCGTTCAATAACACATGACTATAACATTTACAATTTAATTACCGAACAGGTTAAGGTTTTTGAACGGCATTACAAGCTAAACGCATGGCGTCTCTTCTCAGATCGACAAAGAATCAATGGCGACTTTCAACCAAGCTATCTAAAGCCGGCTAAGGCGCATGACAGCGATCAGATGTTAGAGTCTGCTGAGTGGTGCTACCTTGCGGGATAAAAGGAACTACTGAGCGCTTGTATTGTTGGTCGGTAATACAGAGAGTATTTGACGAACGTAATACAATGGGCTTCGCGATTTTAGAAGTACTGGACCCACCAACTTATTTTAAACGGCTCAAGTTTAGAAAATTTTCAAAATATCAGCCTAAAACATTTTTTACAAGCTAAACATATAGATTCAAACAAGATCAAAGCGTATGAACCTTTTTTCTTATTTACTTTTAAAAACACAAGTTACTTAGAGTCTAAAAGTTTAAGTTTAGACCTTTTTAGATTTTTTGTCAAAACGCTTGTGTTGAGCGGCTGCAAATTAGTCAGTTTTTTAAATATAGTTTTTAAAATAGGTATAGCGAAAAACAATTGTGTTTTCTTCTTCTGTACCGATTTTTAAATCGATGTGTTCAAAAATGTGGAAAATAGAGTCGTTGAATCCAAAGGTGTTGGAGTTAAAACGAGATAGGTCAAACAGAAGACTGTCTTCATGCACCTTGCTTTTAAAAAGTACATGGAAAAAATAGTTCATACTTACTGAGAATATTTATACTGGTGTATTCAATCCATCGCCTCCATACGTGTAGCGTATCTAGTTTGGCTGATTTATAAGAAATCTATTTCAAACTCTTATAAAATTAATAAGCTTGTTTTTTAGTTTAATTTTGATTTGGAAGTTTATATTTTTAAAAGGTACCAGTCTAGAGCCTAACGTAAAACGGGCTTCATGTCTCCGTAACGAAAGGTTTTAAGCGTTTTAAACGGCTCAAGTTTCGTCCTTTTTCAAGACGTCAACTTAAATATTTTTATCTTTCTTTAAATATATATAATAACATACATAAACACAAAATCTTAAAAAAATATTCCTACAGTTTTATAGTCCTTATAATTGTACACATTTGCCGAGTTAAAAATCCCCATCTGCATAGTTAGGTAGGCCTAGATAAAGTGTGTTGTTAAATAGTATTTTGTATAAATGATGTACAGGGTGGAGCAGAGGAAACACATGTTTTTTGAACCGCTAGTACGCGGCGACGAGAGGGGATATTGACCATGAATGAATGTTGGCAGACTGCCCATACAATGCAGTTTCAGTTGCTATGGAGTGTTGGAGCGTAGAACATCGTGTGTTCGTTGTCGAGCAGTACTTTAGAAACAATGATTCCGTAATCACAGTGCAACGTCTTTTCCATCAAAATTTTAGAGTAGGACGTCAAGGTGCAGTGCCCGATCGAAATACTGTACTCCGATGGGTTGCAGCGTTTAGATGTACTGGATCTGTGATGAAAAAGAAACCACCTGGTCTTCCCCGTTCAGTTCGTACTCCGGAAAATGTAGACCGAGTGAGAACGGCAGTTCTTGCTAGTCCGAAACGATCGGCTAGACGACATGCTGTAGCGCTGGATATGTCACGTCGTTCGCTTCACCGCATCTTACATGATGATCTTAAGTTTCACCCGTACAAGATAATGATCGTCCAGCAGCTTAGTGAAGGGGATTTTGTGCAGCGCAGAGAGTTTTGTCGCGTAATGGACGAAAGTTTTACGGAAGATGCAGATACGACAGTCTTTATGAGTGATGAAGCACACTTTCATTTAGACGGTTACGTCAATGTTCAAAATTGTCGGTATTGGGCACAGGAGAACCCACATGTCGGTATTGGGCACAGGAGAACCCACATGAATTACACCAAAGACCTCTCCACAGTTTAAAAGTAACAGTGTGGTGCTGCATTTCAAAGATGGGGATTATTGGACCCTATTTTTTTGAAGAGGAAGGAACTGCAGTTACTGTGACATCAGCGCGCTACGTTAACATGTTAAACAACTTTCTTCGCCCAGAACTTGAAAGGCGTCAAGTGAACATGAGAGAAATATGGTTTCAGCAGGACGGTGCCACAGCTCACACGGCGAGAGCATCCATGGAAGTGGTTCGACAAATGTTCCCAGGACATGTTATTTCGAGATTTGGTGATGTTTACTGGCCCCCTCGCTCACCCGATTTGTCGATATGCGACTTCTTTCTGTGGGGATATTTAAAATCAAAAGTCTACATGAACAAGCCTCGCACAATCAATGACCTGAAGAATTCCATTCGTCAGGAAATTGAAGCCGTGCCGAATGAAATTTTGGAGAAATCCATGCGTAAATTTCGGGAGAGGATCCAAATTTGTATCCAGCAAGAAGGACGTCATCTCCAAGACATTATTTTTTGAACCTAATTAAAGTATGTATATTTCAAAACTGCATTAAAAAATCTATCACTTAATGCTTGTTTTTATTATTTTTATCAAACCGTGTCCCAGTCATTTAATAGTGAAAAACATGCGTTTCCTCTGCTCCATCCTGTATTTCTGATATATATCTAATTAATCCGTCTGTGATTTTTCACGGGGATTTACTAGTCTGTATCCATAAAATGTTATTCTTTGATAAACAAGTCATTTTTTATTTCACTAAAAGATATTTTTCATTTTCACTTCATGTAGCTTGAATACAAATTAAATTAGAAAAAAAGTCAAATACGAAAAATGTTCACTTATCATTACGAAAAAATAGGTCCTCACAAAATGTACAGTACAAAAAAAGTTATTTCATAAAAACTAATACCACATACTGTAGCATTACTAAACAGGCAGCTGGGTGGAGCACATTTGTATTTCTACTTGGCCAGTATACAAACTAACTAGGATATAATCTGTAGAATCTATTAGTGAATAACTTTCACCGAGATATAGTTAGCAGAGGCCGGGCAAATTAACTACTGATTAATGTAGTAAATTACGACTCCATCACTTCACAAACGTTCAAATGAGTGGCAATTTACGACTACTATCAGTTCTAGGGTTAAACTTATGCACTCGGTCAGGTGTGAACATAACCTCCCATAAGAGATGTTTATTTTTGGTAGTTTTATTAATTGAATTAAATTTTCTAACGAGCATATGTTATTCAGGAAAGTCTAAATTATCCACCAATGAAAGGTTTGTAAAATATATTCTTTGCTGACCGAGTTTACCCCGAACATGTACACAGACAAAATTTTCTCTTTTTAATATTAGTGTGGATTATATATAAGAATCAACAGACATAAGTTTAAACTGCAACACTTGCTACATTTTATTTATAACACATTTATTTTATTGTTTTAATTTCCAGATGAAAAAGGAACTGCCATGTGTTACAACGTACTTTGGTTACCATGGAGACTGATGCATATCTACGCATACATTGTTATTATCGTTGCTATCAGTATGGTTGGGTGCTGTACAATGTGCGGAAATTGTTGTCCTGTCCAACGAACTCGTCACAGACAAATACGATTACCTGAGTATGAGTATAGTAAAGTGTAAGTTAAATGATGTATCGTGTGTGCGTAATGTCGAGATACTCTTGAGTTAATACTCCTTTAGGAATAAAATAGATAGGGTGTGCTGATTTTGGGAGTGTTTTCATATGATAGGTTCAGAAAGCAAAGTAATATAATGTTAGAACTTACCGTCGTCAGTAGTCACTTGTCGTACTTTAAAACGACGGCGGTTTCGGTTATTCAGCCATTATCAAGTTATTGGAGAAACTCCTCCGTCGTTACGGCACACTTAACAAAAACACTATAATAGTTCAGAGACTGACAGTATTCCCACCGTACATGGTTTATTAAATGTGTTTTTGTGAGTTATTTATTTAAATGTTTGCAAACGTGTTTTTTGAATTGGTCACTTATTTCAAAGAAGCCCAAACTGTCGACTTGCAGACAAGTCCATGAGTTTGCAAAACATGTCATCTTTGAATGTGTGATGCTAGAGCGCCGACATAGAAGGCTCTGGAATTCAGCAATCAGGTGATGAGGAAGACTTGCCAATATGTTTGGGAAAAGAGGTACAAGGTTTTGACCAGCTAAGGTTGGCAACAATGGGGTACAAAAACGTAAGGTTCATGTGCAAGGCGTCTGCTCGCCAAGGAAACCCCAACATCCAGACAAATCCGGGCAGGATTTTAAAAAGCGTACTGACTAATTATTTTAATGAAAGGTCAGTACAAAAATAATTCTATAACAGTGTTTGATGACCTCAGTTGGCTACGATTAAAAAATGCAAATAAAGAAGTTGGCGCCCATTTCCCTTTTCCACGAATTCATTTTTTTCAAAGAATTTTAGAAAGCCTTTCTCGTTTTCTTCGCTTTAATTGTCTTACACTTACAAAATAAATTTGTACCATATTTATTGTGCATTTTGTTGTTTTTTCGTACCGTTCAGTGCAAGTGTTTGTGTGTGGAAATGCCGAATAAATGGAAGAAAGTGACTGTAACAGTGGGGAGCAAATACTCCAAGCTTTGTTTAAACAACATATTTTTTTTTTAATAGTTCTGTTCAAACTTTACCATTTCTTTCCTTTTTTAAATTCTTAATTAACATTAGTGTACTGTATTATGTTTGTTTTTGTTTACTTTAAAATCAGTTAGTTTTGAATTTTATTCAGAAAGTTGTTTTGTTTTGTTAATCTTACGTCAGTTTGTAGGATAACTTAGGACTACAATACTGTATTTATGAAAAAAAAAAAAAAAAACAACAGGTATCTATAGATTTATCTACCTAAAACTAGTATTACATCATTTTAGGGTAATTTATGATTAATCTGGACTTTCAGTGATCTGGAAAGGGTCTAGCTAGTCTAGATTAGTGGAACTCTAGGCTGTTTAATTTTAAGATGTTAAAATCAACTCGCTAGGATCGTGCTATCCTAGTGGCAATGACTAAAATTGAGGTTATTTCATTTATTTTTTCTTGTTATAATGTAGGGGGGAAAGAAGAAACAAAAAAGTAAGGAATTATAAAGTAGTAAAACAATGATGTAATCTGCTTTCTGTACTCTTGTTTATGGTTGTTTTTGTAGCTAGTCATTGTTAATATGTTTAGTGTTAACGTTCCTACATAAACTGATCGTTTCTTAGTATTAATTTAATCACATACAATACCAAAATCAGCACTACGTTATCTATGTAGCAATTATTGCAAATTAATGTAACTTAATCTTTTTTTAAATAATTTGAGCCGATTATTTTAAAGTAGAAAATGATCATATCACTGTAGTAATTAAGCCTAAATTAATGTTATATCTTTAAAGTAGGCCTATGCCTATTTAATTTTTTACCAACAAACTTTTCTTATAGCTCTAAAAAGTTTTAATTAATTCAGTTAAAAATTCCACCATAATAATTAATAATATACATATGCGTACTTGCAAACTATTTTATACCCTGAAAAATTAACCCTAATAAATAAGGAAACATCTTCCATTTTGTTGCAGCATGTAAAACATATTTGTCGTTGCATCATTTCCCAACTAGTGGATTTGCATAGTACAAATGAATTTGATGCATTTTAAAACATACTGTGACAAGTTAGGTTAGCTTTGAATTTATCATATAACTGTGCAAAATGATTCTCTTTTCAAAAGAAATATCAGCATTAAGGCTCGGCAGGAGTGAACAAAATATGTCTTGAGGTGACCGCAGCCCTCCAAGTGGCAGAGCTGCTGTACACTACTAGCATTGAGTTTGTGTGTTTCATTCTTCCGCTAGCAGATATAGGGCAGCTTCATATATGCATAAATTAGAGGGTTTAACTGACTGTAAACTCACTGAAATGTGCATGTGTGATAATGTATGTATGTGTTATTAAACATAGCTTTCTTTCACACATTCAAAATTAACAAGTATTTTATTTTTCTAACCACATGTATTAGTTAATGTGGTAACTACCAGAGTGCAGGATAAACACTCGAGTAGGAACACAAATTCGGCGCATACATGCTTCCACAATAATGCAGATTTTTCGTCATAAACTATGTAAATTTATTGAAATTATTTTTATTTAAAAGATAATTAAACTTTCAATGTAGTGAGCTTTTAACATTTTCGATATTTGCATTATTGAATAGGAAAAAAATCACAAACTTTGATTTTGAGTGAAGTCAAAGAACAAATTTAGTAAAAAAAAAAATTTTAAACTAAATGATATCAACAATCTCACTGTCCTAAAAATTACATATCAGAATAATTTTCTGATCTGTTGTTACGCGTTTAACATTGCTAAACCTGTCATAGTATGTTTTTAAATTAGTTAAATCAAACTGTTAAAATAGACATTACTATCGTTTGCTTTCGGCTGTAAAGATTTTGTAGTTCTGGTTATGCTGAGTTACAAATGAAAATGGCTGGAAGATGACTGTGATAAATTTATTTTTTCAGTAATTTTTAAAAACATCTGTCTGTGTTATATTGTCAAAGTTTTGTGGAGTGTTTAAAGAGATTGTTGAGTGAAGCAAGGAAAATATGAAATACATTTTTCTCTAAACCTTTAAAAAAAATCAGGGCATAGGGGTGATAACCCTTCATTCTTTTAATATTGTGTTCATTTTTAAATTAGAACATAATAGTATAGTTATTTTATGATCAAAATAGATTTTCTACTAATTGTAATATTTGAACAAGTTTGTTTCAATAGTTTTAATCTATAATATTCGGCTTTCTTGCTGATTGTGTTTTTAGTCTTTTTAGCCATTAAACATTGAAAGATATAGATTTGGAACTTACCTCAGCAAATATTAAAAAAGAAGTATGACTATGTTTAGTTATGTAAATATTATAGAGGTAAAAAGTGTAAGTTATAAATGTATGCAGTTTTTGTAATATGTAAATATAACCTCTATGGAATGTTTATACCTTTCCATTCCCTGATGTGTATACAAAATACAAGAGCCCAATATTTCACATCCAAAGAGTCTTAAGAAAAATATATTTTCAAAACTCAGAGTGCTTTTTTGGGGTACTTTTCAAATGTAAAAATTTGAGAAAAATTATTAATCTAACTGATCCCATTTTAAGAAGACAGCTCTAGACGTACATTTTGATTATTTAATAATTATAAATTATCCAAAATAAAATTACTCAAATTTATTAATTTTTATTTTGTTTCTATTTTTTTTTTACAATAAAAGAAGCCTACAAATAAAAAGTCAGATTTTTGGCCGCCATTTTGAAACAATTGAAGGTATTGCCAAAGTTTAAATTCAAAAATTGTTCAGCTTCAAAAACCCTTCAATTTTATATCCAATTCAATCTACTTCCCTATTTAATATGTCTAGACGTGGGTTTTTTCATTTCCCTGAAATTTTACATTATTTTAATGTTGGGAAACTTGAGAAAATGTGCTACAGGTGTTCAATTTTTTAAATTTGCATTGCATGATTGTGGCACCAATCGCTATCAATTATTGATAATAATATTACCTTAGTAAGGTCCGTCTTCTGGTGATTTTCCGAGTACTTCTTTCGGGCCGTAATTGCAGCATCTGGTCCTATTCACTCTGAAGAGATTGTCGAAAAATTTTACACATATACCCGTGACACTGATACATAAATTAAAATAGCTGCGCACCTTAACGTGACACAAGGAAGCCTACCGATGGTTATCTCTGTTTATTTTTTGCAAATGATTAATAGCCTTATCGTACAAATGGTGGGAGTGGAACAACAGTCGGTCCTTTAGTATGTCGTCCAGTGTTTGTTTGATTGCTTATTTCATATTCGTGAGTAGCATTCATTAGACTACCTTTTGTACAAGTGTGTAAGGCTTCTACAGTAACGTGGAAATCATCCTGGCTGTGGTTACATTCGGCGAGGTGTACGTAATTAGACTTGGCGATGTTGGAACTGTTGTTGGGGAGATGTTCTTTGTACCGTTCCCTGAATTTGTACCTATGTAAAATTTGTTGCATTAGTGACAAATGATTTGTAAATTTCGGATTTTTCTCTATTGAGGTGTTGATTTTAGGCTTTAGTGAACTATATAAACTATTGTTTGTACGGACTGTAGTGCAATGTTACATCTCGCCGAATTTAACCGTAGCCTGGGCGAATTCCAGTATGCTGTAAAAGCCTTATACACTTATACGAAAGGTAGGCTAATTAATTCTACTGAGGAATATGAAATATATAAACCAGTCAAACGAACACCGGATGGCATATTAAATGACCAACTGTAAGCCAGTTCCACTCCCATTTGTACAATACGGGTATTAATCATTTGCAAAAAATAAACTGAGAACCTTTGGTAGGCTTCCTTGTGTCATAAAATCGGTATTTTAATGTACTCTTCTTCGGAGTGAATAGGATCTGATGATGGAGTTACAGCTAGCAAAACATGTAGTCAGAAAATCACTACAAGACGGACCTTATTAAGGTAATATTATTATCAATAATTTTTAAAAGGTAGTATCATTAGCAATGTTTGGTAAAATTATGAGTTTCGGGAATAAAACTGTATAATGATAATAAATAAAAAAATAAAAATTCTGCTCATTTAGCAGGTCCAGGAAAGTCAAATCTTTAAAATAATGTAACTCTAGACCTGTGTTTAAATTTGAAAATTCTTTAAAAACGAACTTCAACTCACAATGTACAGCTTTTAGGGCACTGGGGTTTGGAAATATATTTTTATTTTGCACCGTTCTTATTGAATAAAAGTTTTTGTTTAATATATTTACCATCCTATATATGTAAAAGTGTGTATATTCTATTATTAGATATGGTTAATCAGAATATTTTATCGGGTATGGTTTTATTAAGCCCAAATTATTAAGATTCAACTGTAATTATGTTTTTTTGAACATTTCTAGTTCTATGTAACCCATTATTTTTAGGTTAAAGATTTAAACATGCCAAAAATAAAATTTGATTTCATAATTTCAAAAAATTATACACATTGGCTGATTTTGCACTTATTGACACGACACCGATGCAGCAACAGTACCGACGCTGATATCAACACGTCCCAGTAGCGATTTTAGTATTTATTTAAAATTGGCCGTATTTTTAGCCATATCTAAGACAAAAATATTTTCACAAACCAAAGACTATTTATTTTATAAATTATAACTTCCAGTGGACATGCACCAGCTTAGAATAGTGCACAATGTCGAGATATTCTTAACTTATATAATTGAAAATTGGTTATCAAAAATATTTAACTAGGATTTACATTGGCCAAATTGTTGATTAATTACCACAGCAACCAGTAAACAACTTCAACAAACGAGACGATAACGTATCGATAAAGACGGGATTCCGGCAGCCCGCCAACATGTCGGTGAGTGTGGAAGCTACGCTTAAGTTTTAGTTTTCATGACTGCCAACATCTTGCTGGTATAGGGCCGGTAAGTGTGAAATCAGCCATTGCATGGACGAAAAATTGTAGTAGTCAGTCAGAACATAAGAATAAGAATCAGAACATCAATGAGTTTATTCAGAAATTGTTCAATGCAAACTGTAGTTTATAAATAAGCTACTAGATAATTCATTTTACAAAATAATAATTTGATGTTTAATATCAATGTACATTATATTTATGTACGGTAATTACTGGTTCACTTATTCTGATTTTATGTTTAGAGGATTACAGATTTAATAATTAAAAAATATTCTGTTATTTACCTTTTTGTGAATTAAAAAGACATTTTATAAGTTGTATCGTTAGGCTTTTATTGTAAAAAAATGTACTTATATGTATTATGATAGAATAGGCTAAGGAATGTTTATACAACGCTTATTTTCTATCTTTAGTAACAGAAAAGACAACAGCAAAAGATCTAATTTGTGACATTGAACAGGTACGATCTGAATGGTGGCCTATAGTAAAAAACACCATAGAAGTCGGTTGAGAGAAGGGTTCGGCCTTAAATGAACTAATCAGTGGTGTGCTGCGTTGCAAAACTGGGGGAAAGATGGTCGAGTTAGCAGCATTATTATTAATTAGAAGCCGGGAAAATACGGTAGCAGCATTAACCCTTTATGTTAAAGAGCGTAAAAACTAAATATTTAAAAAAAAAGTTTGTAAGGGCTGGGGCCGATAGGTCATACACTGTGTCCCGTAAGTAAACTGCCAAACTTTGGAAAATGGTTCTATAGGTCAAAATAAAGAGAAAATCAAGAATAAATTTTTTCCAAATCGTTTTCCAGGGATCCGCCATTTTGTTTTTGTTACAAAATAAGTCATATCTAGAGAATGGTTTAACCGATTGAGTTTAAAATAGGGATGAAGTTTAACCTAACAATTTTCTGTTTTTATAAAAGTAAGTGATTATACCCATACTGCAATTGGATGTAACACTCTAATTTAAACAGTTTTGTTCTCCCGCCATACATAGCCAGCCTATAAAATTAATTTATCCACTTGAAGTTTCTTTCTGACTACGCCCCTTGCTATTAGCATCTTTTAATGTTTAGTATTATTTTAATTATATATATTTTATATTCTTCACCTTACTGGACAGCTTTTAAATTATAATATAATTGATTTACTCACATCTGTTCCTCCAAATATTTTCTGTACTACTGTGTAATACTGTAGTATTCTCAGTACATTGATAAAGTAGCCCGAAATATCTCGAACGAGCATGGAATAAATATAGCTTACAACACAGACAATAGCCTAGGCAAAATAGTGAAACCAAAACCAACAAAATCCAATAGCTACACAAAAAGTGAGATTTACAAACTAAATTGTAGTGATTGTAACAAATTTTATATTGGCCAAGTAGGAAGAACTTCCAACAAAGGTTTAAAGAACACATCCCCGATTTAAAAAAAAAAAAAACAAATACAATAGTAACATCAACTTTTGCTCAACAATTGAAGACCTACAAGTGTTTGTACATTTATATATAACATGCTGAATGACACCTCAGAACGTGTTCTGCAGAGCTCAATCGGTGCTCATTAACCACTCTTGACCACTCTTGATGAAGGCACTGAATGGCTGCCTGCGTATACAAAATATCTTGGTAGAATTTGTTTGCACCTCAGTCTCCAACCCGAAGGATTGTCTACAACCATACATCCAAGGACATACAGACACATACGTAGATATTGCAATTCTGTCAAAGGTATACATATGGATGTACAGGAACAATATGACACGGAAAGGATGCGTCAACAGATATATTAAATGATAAGCATACTACTTCATCTTCTAACAAGATTAGAAGCACTAGATGAATGAGATAAAATCTGGTCAGTACACTATCATCTACAACCTGCTGCTTAGTCCCTTAAAATGACAAAGACCAGTCTCCTAAAAGTTAACTACAAGCGCAGTGTTTTAACAATAAGCATTTGTAAAAGTTTCAGTGTTTTTTAACTATTTAAATGTATGTTAAAGTTCATAAATGTGTTGTTGTTTAAAAATGTGACTAAGTATAATGTTACTGAAAAGACACACATGACCATGACTGAATAAAAAGTCGAAACAGCTGTAGTACAAAAGGATATATATATTTGGAGGAGTAGACATGAATAAATAATTTATATTATACATTATTTTTAATTTAGTAAACTTGGTTCAGAATAAAAGGTACAAATTACAAATTTAGTTATCTTTTTAAAGTCATAAAAATTACATTCTAACAAAATTAGAAAGCTAACAATACCGCCTTAGGCCTACTATCATTTCAGTAACTTTACAGGAGGGACAAAAATCCACTTATTTTCAAGTAGGCCTACATATAATGTGTATTTAATATGTTTTTTTTTTTTATTTTTAAAACAACACTATGTTGACTTTTTTACTATTGAAGATAAGAAATCATTAGGCGATATTGGTGCTTTATCGAGTTGCAGATAGGCTGTAACCTGTAAGTAATTGTAGTTAGAGGTGTTGTCTTCATAGACGCTTAGTAGTTCAGTGGTTTTATAAAAGCTCTGCTTTGTGTATGTAGGCGGTTTTGTTTTTATGCAATGGTGCTGCTATCTCTAGGATTTTGTATCAGTCAATGTAAAATGTCCACCGGAATTTGTAGGAACTGAAAAATAAATTTTGTTAAAAATGTCAGCGAGGCGGTATTGTTTGATAAGCGACGATATCTTTTCTGTAACAATGTGATAAATGGTAAACATAATTTTTTTTAATGCAAAGAAAATTAGGATCGTTAAATGATTTCAAACAAGCGGGATCATCATATACAATACCTGTATTACATAGTGTTTAACAGTAACACATCCCTTCCGCTGATAAGTTCACGAGCTTAAATGTTATGTAACAGTTTAGTGAAATGATTTATTTTCAAAAATGTTTAATTTTCATAATTTATGTTCAGCAGGTCAAAAAGAAACGCCTTGAAACGATTATACGGTTCTTGAAATACTGTAAGAAGTATTACCAGTTCGTCTATAGTCCCGAACGAATAAGTTATTTTGTCAAGCTCTTTCTGTTGCTATACATTTTCTACCAGGAAAAAAAACAGATTGTTTTTTCTGATTGTGTAGAGTGTTTGAATAGTATCACTCAAAAAATATTGTTACCTTATATTTACGGTTGAATTATGTAATCCGTCCATGTAATTAGAATAGTGGTTGTATTTTTAAAATGGCCTTATTTGCTGTCTGTAGTATTATGTACAATAAAGTGACTTTATATATTTACTATCCATATACTTGTTTTCTTTGATGAAGCCTGATCAATCAGTTTACTGTTTTTATCATGCAGTTTCCAGAACCGTTTCGAAGATAGCCTCATGAGGAGAGCTGTTATTAAGGAGCACATATTCAGTGGCGTTGCCAGGACTAATGTCACCTGGTACTGTCAGTCTTTTGTCACCCCTCCCCTCTCGCAGTATCCACACGACCACACTCCCAAATAATAGGTAGTTTATACCCCCTCATGCCTATAAATTTATGGGGAATTTTTTAATTATTTTCTCAATCTAACAAAAATGAAAGATACATTTGTTTCAATGTATTTCCTCATCTACATTGAAAGATTTCTTAAATTTTTCATGACACTAACAACACTGATCGATTCATATTTATTAGGCTTAAATAAAACCTTCACATTTTTATCATGTTTTTTATTTACACAAAACTTGAATAAAATAAAAATAAACAAATAGTTTTGGAAGTAGTTTTATATTGTATTGGGATAGTACTAAAATAAATAATACCAAATTTTAATTATTATATTTATTAAATTAAAAATATTAAATTTATTTTGTAAAATATTAATATAAAGAATATCCATTATTATGTATGTATTTTGTTTTCCACAAATCAGTTACCTTTTTGTATAACTTTGGAAGGCAGTATTTTCTACTATAGAGTCCTCAATACATACTGGAAGCCTAAATCTTGTTTTATAATATTTTGTTAAAGAAACTTAAAAGTTGTTTAACTAAAATTAACGTTTTAAAATAAACTGTATTAAGGCTCAGCTCCCTAAATTCAAAACGGTGAAGTTGCCTACCAATTTCAATGTTAAAATAACCTAACCGTACCTTCACTTTGAAGCATATTTTTGTGTTGTTTTTGTCAAAAAACGAAAGCTGTATTTTTTTCCTTAAAGTAAAATAGATTGTGGGTGTTGATTGCTAAGGGTTTTTGCAATATCTCTTTTAGCAACTGAGTAAACAATTAATAAAATTTACTATTTTTTACTATTTATATCATACGTTTATGAAAACAATAACACGGTTTTTGAAAATGTATTCGGCAATCAACATCCGCATATGACAGTACTTCAAAATGAAACCAAATTTTTCAATTTATTCCACGAATTAACAGAATAAAATTACTTATTCTGTAGCATTGCTCTTATGGGAATCAGATTCAATATGGCGGACAGGGTAGCGCCCCCTTAATACCAAGCCTAAACAAAACGTATAATCATTAGTTCTGTAGTCAGTGTTATATTTCAAATTTAATCATATAACTACATCATTACTTTTACAATCTTTCTGCTAGGCAAACCTTGATAGGATATTATCAAAATTAATATCTTTAGCTACAGGATTTTTAATAGAAAGGATAGCTAAACTATGAAGCCTTGGCTGACTCATGAAGGATCTTAGTCAACTCTTTATAAGTTTGAGTTTTCAAAAACTTCTCTCACAATAATCTAGTCAAAACCCTATTCTATATGTCTATATGTACCACAGTAACTTACTGTTTAATTTAACTGCTTATCATATTATTAATTTTATGAAATGGTCAATAAACTATCTACAAATTTTATTTTATTAATTATTAAAATGTCAGTGAGCAAATTATAAATTTTACACCCGCCTGGACGAGAAACCTTGGGCTGCACCACTGAGAATATATGGAGAAAATTTTGGATTGTCCCGGGATGTGCACCTGTAACTACAGATTCAGTCCTTGGAAACTGTAAAACACAAAAAAGCTTTCTCTTCACTAGTCACCATCTTTGCTACTAGCACTTTCTAATGGAAAAGAGAGAAAACAGTGAGTGCGCATGCACAGGCGTACCAACAAAAGAGTTTGAGTTGCTCTTTTATTTGATGTATTTTTGGTAGTTGTAAGTTAAATGTAATAAATACTACAAAACCATAAAACCCCTGATATTCATTTTGAAATACCCCGTATATTAAATGTTGACCCCAATCAAAATTATGTATTTTTGTAATATCTTTGTTTTTTGTTTTATTGTGCTTTTTTGCAACGGTCATACACATTATGAATTTTTCAATGGCTGTAGGAATAAATGAAATGGAAGAAGTATGGTATGGCATTTCACCAGCAGGTCTGGAGTTGATTATAGGTATATCAAATTGTTATGGAAAGGAAAGGATAACAGAATATTTTAATGAAACTTACTTTCATGGATGGGTGAAAGATGGCGAGAAGTGAAAGACATTCACATGACTCTTTTGGTAGCTTATACAAACATCTGTTGTCTCTTGACAGGATAGAAGTGATGATGGTTGGTCTACTGTCTGAACACAACTTTCAGAAGAGGTAATTGTAATTGCCGATTAGGTGAACCTAACGAATTATGTCAAAGGTGTGGAGGGAAGGAGGAAAATTAAATTTCTTTCCATGTTTTGTCTGGCATTTCTGAGGCTGCAATATCTGGGAAAAGGTTACCCTGATAACAGTTATACCAGGTGTTCCAAAAGTATGGGATCCTTCCGCAACTTTTAGACAGTGGAAAGTAGAAACATGAAAATTTGAGATTGTCTTTGGTTGAATAGTAACTACTTTTACAAACTTTCAAGATCACTCCCATCCCCCAGAACAACCATAGCCAAAATGGCGGCTGAAAAACTTTTTTCCAAAAATACTGGACCTCGCACAACTTTTTAATAGTTTAAAATAGAAAGGGGTCTTATCTTTAAAGAAATAGAAAAGCGACTTCGAAATGTCTTTTGATTAATAGGTCCAACTTTCACAAAAGTTCAACACCAACCTCGAAAGAGGAGGAAAATAACTTGTTTTGTTTAATCTAACATTCTTTATGTTGATAGCAAAACAGCTGTTTTGGATATGGTTGTCGTACTTTACTTTGTTTGGTATTAAAATGTTTGTAATTTGAGGACAAAAAAAAAGAGATGTGTCACAAGCGGGATGTTTACATTTTGAATCGCCCCCCCCCCCACAACCGGGGGAGGGGGTATTCTTAAAAGTTTTTAAAAGTAGTTGCTAATCATCCAAAGACATTTGTATATTTTTATCTTCCTACTTTCCGTTTTGAAAAAAGTTCAGGTTTGTTATGAATTGTTGCCTCATTATGGGGCACAGAGGACCTCATGGTTCAGGTGCAGTGTTTCCTGGTAGAAGCTAGCACAACCTTCAGCAATATTTTATTTTCAATTTATCTTTAAAAATCATCAAAATCGAGCTCTACAAGTGTTACATTTATTTGAAACGTTTTCGTAATTCACAATGTCCACTCCCTTTTTGGTCAAAACTTTGACCGGCCACTATTTTCTTAACCCTAGAACTGATAGAAGTCGTAACTTACGACTCATTTGAACACTTGTGAAGTGATAGAACATTTGCGACATAATTTACAACGCATTAATCAGCTGTTGATTTGCTCGGCCTCTGCTAACTACATCTCGATGAAAGTTATCCTAATCGATTCTTTAGATTATATCCTGCAAATCGAAATTTTGGTTATACATAGTTTGTATACTGTCCAAAAAGAAATCCAAACGCCGTGCGCTGCCCAGCTGACTGTTCAGTAATGCTACGGTACGTGATAGTAATTTTTATGAAATAACTTTTTTATGTTGTATATAACTGTACAAATGTGAGGACCTATTTTTTTCATAATGAAACAGTGAACATTTTTTACATTTTACTTTTTTTCTCATTTATATTCAAGCTACAGGCAGTCTGTAAAACTGAACAGTATCTTTTTGTGAAATAAAAAATGACTCATTTATCAAAGCATAACATTTTATGGATACAGATTGGTGCTTTAATTATAATATTATCATGTCCTGTAATTAATTCCGAAAACAAATTATATATAAAACATTATGATTTATCTGTATAATATATTTTTTATGATTTTCAAACCGACAGATTCATGAAGTGCTAAAATCGCCTGACATTCTGGGAATTTAACCTATAGTTGTAGAGATAACAATGATTATATTGCACTCACATTTGCACATCCTGTTTTGTCTTTTAATAATATGTACCACAAGCCCTACCTTTTAAAATATTGTGCCTATACACCCAACTACACCAAATTTTGTATAAAGGATTATTTTTCCCTTTTAAACTGATTTTTTTGTTCGCTGTGTACATCCTTACTATTTTTAATAAATCAATATATTACTTGTTTTTATCCATCGTTGTATTACTACACTGTTTCAGAACCTTGCGTTCCATCATCAGTTATTCACTCAGTTTATCGTCATCACTTAAAATGGAGCTGGTTTCGTAAGACTCCTGTCGATTCTGTTCCCTTGGGATTGAATCGGTCCAACACCTGTGCGAGTGCTAACCTCTCGCATGTATAAGATTCATGGTACTCGCAAGTGCTTTTGTTAACCTGGAAGAGGTCCGTAATGTTGATCCAAGACCCCCTTGATTTCATAAGAGACCTGGGAGGAATCTGGGATAATCATTAAAGGAAAATCTTACCACATTAGATCCTAGTGTGTCGCAGTGGTGAGGCCTTGGACTCCTCTTTCCCAATAAAAGAATAAGGTCTTTTACAGTAAAAATACTTGCACATACCATTGTAAACAAGGAACAAAAATGTACATGTTGAAAGCGCACCGTCAATCAGTTTACCTCAATTTGAGTCTTGCAAAAACCGAAATAAACAAACAGTAATTGTTTCCAAACACAAGTGAAATACCCTAAAATTTGTAACACAGGTTTAAGAAAAATGTACAACAGTATGAAAAACACAATTTTAATAAAAACTTGAATCACTTATTTCTGCCTAGAGTGCGTTGTTTCTCGGCAAACTGAACCAGCTTCTGTTCCACGGCGAGGCCTTTCCTTCTGCGAACAGAGTCGACATACTTCCGCGCTCTGTTCTCCGAGTCTGCTTTCTCACCGTAGTGCAGGTATTCTTCCTCAGTCCGGGGAGACCAGAATGGATCCACATCTATTACCTGGACACAGATCAAACATGTTATGGTAGTTTCTTATGACGAGATACAGTTAAAACTTTTAAAAGCGTGAAGACTATTCAGTAGGCCTACCTATAAAATAATAATTTAAATATTGGAATAAAAACCTCCATGTTCACTTTGCTAATACAATTTAACACGTTCACTGCTAAGGACGCACATGTGAGCTTGACACTGAACACTATGAGAAGCGGCCGACGCACAGTGCATTGCGTGCTTCGCATGCAGACACCTATATTGGGAGTAATTTCAATACACAGTGCATTGCACGCCAACCCCCGTGTTGGGAGAATTTTCAATAATAAAGTAATTTCTACTCATTTAGGCTATAAATATAAAAAATAACAGGTCAACTCCTAGCATAGGAAATACGAAATTTGCGTAGCAATGAACGTGTTAATGAGCAATATAATTTGTAGAATATATTAATGTAGATCAGTGATCACAAACCTTTTTTGAGTCACGGCATCCCTTTTTGTGATGTACTCACCCTGCGGCACCCCACCATAGAAACACAAGATTTTATAGTATAATAAGAGTATTATTAAGTACTATTTTTCTATGAAGGGGACAAAAATGTTTATTTGTAGGTAAGTAAAATGGTAATTTACATTAATGGGAAATTTGTCCTTCACATTTTTTCCAAAGATCTGCGAGGTAGTTGAGAAGTTGAGAAAGGCAAACTCGTGTCCAAGAAGAGCAAAGTGTTTTCCGATACCTTTGCTGTTTTTTTTTTGTTTTCAGTTTTCGAAAATCCATGTTTGCACATCCACAAAGTTGAGAATTTGAGAAGAATGTCGATTGCTTTCCTTGACAGCTGAGGATATTCTGCTACAATACCCCAAAAGCTTTGTGGGACGTCATTGAACTTGAAGTATTGAGTTCTGTTGCTTCCAAATCAATAAATTCGGGTTGAAGTGCATGTCCTCTACTTTCACCATGGTGGAAAACGGATTCCGAATACAGACATACTTTTTGATGTCCAGGCCCGAAAGTATTTGTAGAGACCCTTTCAAGTTTATCAGGTGATTTTTAATGCCTTGCAAAATAGGAGGGTTCGGGTTTCCTCACCAGAAAACAGTGCAAACATGTCAGTGTTCTGTACCGATGTTCTCTCAAAGGCAGAAAGTTTGTCTGAGGACGGTAAAATACTGCCAGATGGCTTTGTAGAGTTCAGCTGTTTTCTCCATGATTTTTTCGCACGATAAAGAGCAAATCATGCTCCAAAATTTCTTATTTAGTTCATAATGTGTGAAGACATTACCAAAACGTCAACCAAAAATTAAACAAAAAATGATTCTAATCTTTTCAAAGTCCTTGGGGCTCCCTAGAAGGTGATCACGGCATCCCCCGGTTACAGACCAATGAGTAGACTATATTTTACAAATAGAGGTTGTAAGCTTAAAAGAGGCTCCTAATTTTAATGAATTGAAATTAGTGACACCACTATACAAGATGGCTCGCAACAATTCTACCAAACTTCACCATGTTATTCAGCAGGTCAAAAATAGTAAATAATACAATATAACATGTGTCTTATCTTGCTTAGTTTAGAAGTTGACTATATGTAATTGAAAAAAATTATCATCCCATGAACGGTTAAAGATCAATTCATGAGACTCAGCTTGGATGTTTATCACATTGTTCACATAAATGTGAAAAATTTTATTTTGCTGCTGCTATCCGTTCCAAGATGGCAACGGTTTAAACTATTTAAAGTTGAATATCTGATAAACTAAAGATTTTACGAACAAATGTTTCTGTAACAGAAATGTATACAATTTAAAGACAAATCCTATGCTGTATCACTGAGTTTTTTTGTTGTTGATGTTTTATTTTATTTCTTGTTGAGTTAATGTTGTTGTTATGGTTTACTATTAAAATTTTTCTTTATCGATGTTTTGTATTGTGAATCAATCATATTAGCCACAGATCAATTATATAATATTATATTGTATGTGAATACTCACGTCTGTTGATCCTTTTTGTTTTTTCTTAATAAAACAATTGCAAACAACAAACAACTGGAGTACCAACTTAAACACCTGGTGCGGTGTGCACACCAATGCTCGAAATAAAAAAGTGCGTGTTTGACTTTAACGATCTCCACAAGGAGTGAAATATATGTGTGTTTTTATGTTCTTGTGTTATGTGATATATTTATAAAACCTGATGATGGGTATTTCATGCCCGAAATTGCAATTGTTTTACTAAGAAAAAACAAAAAGGATCAACAGACGTGAGTATTCACATACAATATAATATTTTTGTATTGTGTTGTGTTATTTTGTTGTTATGTTTTACTATTACAGTTTTGTTTTATTGTTATTTTGTTTTGTGTTATTTTCATTATTTTGTTGTTGTGTTATTTTGTACTTGTGTTACTTGTGATATGTTGTGTTTTGCTATTACAGTTTTTCTTTTATTGTTACTTTGTTTTGTGATATTTTTGTTATTTTGTTGCTCTTATGTTTATATTAATATTTTTCTTTATTGATGTTTTGTGTTGTGTTATTTTTGTTATGTTTTACTACTAGAATTTTGCTTTGTTGTTATTTTGTGCTGTGTTAAATTTGTTATTATGTTTTACTATTAGAGTTTTTCTTCAGTGATGTTTTGTTTTATTTTGTGTTGTTAAGTTATTTTTGTTATTTTGATATTTTAAGGCTACACTAAGTTTATATTCATTTGATAAGCAAAAGTATTAATATGGTTCTTGTTAGTTTTAATATTTGTAATAGTTTCATGTATACTATTAATATTTCTAATCGTATGTGTGATAAGTGGTTGTTATTTTTTAAATTTGTCCAGATTTTATTTTCATTAACTATAATTGCGTTATAATTAGTTTTGGTTTGTAAGTTACAATTAGGAGCATTGCACCTTACTGCATTAACCGACGACATCTTAACCAGTAATACTTTAAAAAAATGTACTTCTATAAAACTGGTAGATAATAATATTATTCGTTTCTATAGCAAGACAGTCAAATTTTTAGTTTTTGATACTAAAATTAAATTTTTTTAAAACACTAATGAGTCTATGATATTCTTAACCTAAGACGTTTAACTACTTAACCATTAGTGAAGATTTATTCAAATAGGTTAAGTAATATTTGAGATTGACTTTTATATAGAAAGTTAACTTCTTCTTAGTATTCGTACATATTAACGTTATCTCTCTGAACAAAGTAAACTGCACAGAAACTGTCGACCTCTAAGCTGAGGGTGCCTGGACGACGGCACGACGGCGCTCTCCGACACCCTACAATTTCCATCAGATGCCAAGACGTTTCCCCGCCCCCAAAACAGTTCTACATTTACTGGTTACTGCAGGGAAATTATAGCGTCCTGCAACGGCAGCCTGCAATCTTCTTGTCATTTTAAGGATAATGGATGGCGAAAGTGACCAAACTCGCACAAAGACCAATTAGTCCTTCAATAACAATCATTTCCTTAATGTTTTAAATCTACCCAAACAAACGCTGTCAGGTATAGGATTTATTGGGGAGACTTTAATGGTCGGTCAGAAACGATTGCAGGAGAAAAAAAAATAAATCACGTCATCCTTCATTTCTTAGACTGGCCACGCACTTTCGACTTTAGTCACGCAAACAATTATTGTCACCGTCGCTCGTCGGCTTTCTGCACTCTGGCTTAAAAAGTGCACAAGACCTTAACTATATAAATATCAAATAATTCGATCACGCAGCTGAACGTGGGTTGAGCGAATTTCCAAAACTAAGGATATAGCCTACTATGTTTTAGGGTGCCAACCATTTGGAAGATTGGTCCACTCACGAAGGCGCTGAAAAGCTGTCTGCGGGAAGGACAAATATTAGTAGCATTTTTTTCTTTGCACCTAAGCCTCTAGCCCGGCTCACAAGCGGAAGCACTCGTTTTGCGAGATTGCACCTCGACCTTACACCCCGGATTATGGACTACTTCACTTTGCTTGCAGCGGACAAACTCGCTTTTTAGGGTACTTTTATTGTATTTTACGATTTGGTCGATTTTGGGGCAATCAGACGGGCTATAAGGTCGTGTAAAAACCAAATGTGCAGAATAATCTATTGCATTTAGTTTTGTAGATGGTTTGTTCTAGAAGGTTTATTTATTTGCACCTCGACCTTATAAGGCCTCGGATTATGGACAGCGCTTTGCCAATTTCCAACGGTATAATCCCCCACGTGGAATTGAACCGGGTACTTTTATGGTATTTTACGTTTTGATAGATTTTTAGAGAACCAGACGAGCTAAAAGGTCGTGTAAAAAAACATAATGTGCAGAATAATCTCCTATATTTTTTTAGATAAACCCCCAAAACAGTTTATTTCTAGGACGAATAGTATTAACAAAAATGTAAATTGTGTGCTTAAGACCACAAGGGAGAAGTGTACACTTTTTAACACAACTTACGAAATGAGGAAGCACAACGTCCATTTCAGAGGTATTACCAATTAAACTAAACATTGTGTTAACATTAAAGAATTAAGCCAATCTGTAGGACAATCTGTTACTAACAGAAAATGAATAAGGACTCAAATATACTAAACTAGCAATGCGTTCGTGGCCTAACCGGCTAAGGCGCTAGTCTATGGTGATGGCCTGTGCTGGTTCGAATCTCGGCAAGACCAAAACTTTTTCAAACAAACGGATACACATGTGTACTATATAAATATATAGTAAAGCTTTTCAGAAAATGCGTGACGGTAAAATCCGATTCACCCGCTAGCAAACATAGCGCATAGGTGCGCCTACAGAATAAGAGTATGACGTAGGACAATCTGTTACACTTGTCTTATATACCCAACTCAAATATATTTGGTGCGCCTATAGAAGTTTACACTTCAGAAATTATTTCCGGTGAAAAAACCTTCTGCTGTTAGTTTTTTGGCTAGCGAACTCATCCGAGAGATTTATAAAAATAACGTGTGACGAGTGTAACAAATATGGACCAAATCGGACGTAAAATGCGGCCGTTAGAGTGTGAACACAAAACGTGTTCTGGGCACAAAGATCGCTGCTCATTGACTACTCCCGACCTTAGGTCTCACCGTAAGAGTCACTGCAATAGCACATCTTTCCTATGGAAATTAATCCGGATATAATAGTTTGGAATTGAAATCAGTGGCTTTAAGCTGTGAACACAAAAAGTTAAGTTGGAGGTTAACGTTTAAAAAATAATATCATTATTACGTACATTCAAAGAAATAAAATTAGAGATCAATGATGGAAAAAGAAAATCGTAATTACGTAAAAAAATTAGCTTCATATTTAATTAAAATAATTGCTTTATAACAAAAAAATGTGCTGTCTTTTAAATAATTTGTTCATTGTTGTCTAATTTGCGGAGTACTTAAATGTTTCTTCAATAATATCAAATATTAATTATAAATTATAATTAGTTTATGTTAAAATAAAATGCTTACTTTTTTTCTAGCTGGCATAATTACCTGGGGACAAGTGATTTACTATATTACCTTAAAATAACAATATGTACATAAACGTTATTCCCGTATCAAACAACTGTACTTCAGGAGTCGCGGCGCGGCACCTCCTCGCGCTCATTTAAAAAACGATTTCATAATGATGTAATCATTTTATCACAAATCGGTGAATTGGATAGTTTAGATCAATTCATTGGCTACAACTTTCCCGCTGGAAGTTTGTTTATAACCCAAAAATAAAAAATTTCCTCGGTCAGTAACTTTTCCATGTCAGTCTGTGATAATTATCAAATATTTCAATTATTAAAATTCGAAATACCTGTTAAAATAAAACTGTTTTATACTATTAGAATCCGTACTTTATGTAGATTAAGAATATCTAAATTTTATTTTACTGAAGCCTTTCCATCGAGTTACAACAGCGAGTTAACGACTGCGCACTCATTACTGAAATATTACCAGCTAGCGTGTATGCATGGTGACGTCATAGGCGATCGATACTGGGTCACGGTAAATTATCAAAATGGTATAGCCCTTGTTATAGAGTCCTGGTAGAAGCGCGTTAAGGCTCGGCTCCAAAAATTCAAAACGGCGAAGTTGGCAACCAATTTCAATGTTAAAATAATTCGACCACGCAGCTGAACCGCTGACGTGAGTTGAGCAAATTTCCAAAATTAAGTTTATAGGCCTATGTTTTAGGGTTTCAACCAACAATTTGGGAAATAGGTCTATTCACGACGGTGCTGAATAGCTGCAAAATGGTTTCGTACGCCATTCCGCGTATTGGGAGTATCTTCAATACAGAAAGCATTGCGTGCTTCGCACGCCATTCCGCATATTGGGAGTATCTTCAACACACAAAACATTGCGTGCTTCGCACGCCAACAACGCGGTAGAATCCACCACATGGCTTTGAACCGTTTACGGCTCACATGGCTTCTACGGTATTTTACGTTTTGATCAATTTTGGTGAAACCAAGCGAACTATAAGGTCGCGTAAAAAAATAAAATGTGCAGAATAGCATCCTACATTTATATTTGTAGAAAACTCAAAAACAAATAATTCATTCTCGTAGGAATAATCTCAAAAAATAGTTACTTCCTCTTAAAAAACGTGCTTCCGATTGTTGGATTTTTTTGGATAACGAACTCGTTCGAGCGGCGTATATAACCAATATGTGTACCAAATCGGACTTAAAATGCGGCCGCTAGAGTGCGAACACATATATACATATATATATATATATATGTGATTTTTAATGACACCCCAACACGTGTTCTGGTTTCTATGATCGGTGCTCATTTGCTACTCCCGACCTTGGGTCTTACCATAAGGGGCCACTGCAATAGCTCATTTTTCCTATGGAAATTCGCTATAACCTAACCATACATTCACTTTAAGCATCTTTTGTGTTTCTTTCGTAAAAAAACGAAATCTGTATTTTTTTTTCTTAAACTAAAATAGATTGTGGGTGTTGATTGCTAAGGTTTTTTGCAACTGAGTAAAAAATTAATAAAGTTTACTATTTACATCATACGTTTATGAAAACAATACAACGGTTTTTGAAAATGTATTCAGCAATCTAGCATATGACAGAATAACTTCAAGATGAAACCAAATTTTTAAATTTATTCCACGAATTAACGGGAAAAATGGCTTATTCTGTAGCATTGGTCTTATGGGAATCAGATTCAATATGGCGGTCAGGGTATCCTCCCCTTAATTTTCAAGTCATTACCACAAATATTTCTAAGATAGTCAAATTTCCTGATGTGTCTTCTTAATTAACGAATTTCCATAGGAAACATGAGCTATTGCAGTGACTCTTATGGTGGGTCCGGAGTAGTCAGTGAGCATCGTTCATAAACCCTAGAACACATTTACAGGTGTCATTAAGAGGTGTATATGTGTTAGCACTCTAACGTCCTCATTTTACTACCGATTTGGTCCAAATTTGGTGCACACGTTCGTTTTCTAACTCGCTCGGACGAGTTCATTAGTACAAAACCCAACAACCAGAAACCAATTACCGGTTCCAATCCCAAGTGACCGGAATTAGCACTTTTTTTAGTTTTTTCGTATAGAATGAAACGTTTTGGTGATTTTATCAGAAAAAATATATTTAGTAGATTATTCTGCACATTTAGATTTAAGTGTAACTAAAACCCTTAGCGGACTATACAGGATCGGTTTGTATTCATTGAAGTAAATAAAACATGTTCAGTCACTTTTTTTCAAATTCGGCTTAGTTTAGTCGCAATCCGCCATTTTGTTTTTTTTACAAAAAACTCACTATAGGCCTAATTACAGAAATAGATGAGACTTCGCGTTCATATTTGGAATAAGCAGTTCGTACGTTACAATTTACAAGTGTACCACACACAAAGAATTTATTTTTATAATTTTCAAAGTGGCGACAGTTACAAATTTTTAACGTGGAATATCTGGAAAACCATTAACTTTACAAAAAAGTAAATGTGTGCGGTCATGGGACCCAGTCAGGAACGAAGTTCATCGCGCCTTTTCTTCAATTCTTATTCCAGCCTTAACGGCAAAATACAAATATAATTTTAAGCTTTCAATTGTCGTTTATTATTATTTTGTTTTTTATACAAATATTTACTGTTTCCATACGTTTAATGTTATTATAATAAAGGTGAAGAATAAATTATAATATCAACGCTAAGATGGTAAATACAGTTAAATGTCCATTCATTGTGAATACATTCCACAAACATAAAATGTTGGTTCATCGGTCTAGGCCTAACCTAAAATTATTGTGTGTATGTTTAATTTGTTTTACCTGTCTTAAAGGCAACATATAAACAATAATTTTAGGTCAGGCCTAGACTTAAAATTACCTTCTATGCCTAACCTAAAATTACTGTATGCATGTTGCCGGTAAAATAAATTAAATATACACACAATAATTTTAGGTCTGGCCTAGACTGATGAACCAACATTTTATGTTTATTGAATGTATTTCAGCGCTTGACGATAATATCTGAACAAGCCGGACGCAACCAATCGTCTCTTAATTTAAATTTATGATAACACATGTTTCTTGAATGTTTTTACATTCATTGCCATAGCAACCAATTTGATAACGCTTTTTCGTTACTCGTATTTTATATTTGTCATTGCCATAGCAACCAATTAATTACATTTTTTTTCGTTACGCAATACATTTTCTATTTGTTAACATTAGTCCGGTCAATTTAGACCAAAAAATAAGTGTAAAGCTACATAAATTCCCACCAAGCTGAAAATCAGTAAGATTGTAAAAAATATGATTAAAAATAAAATTTGAAAGTTCCACATCTTTCTCCTGTATGGAAAAAATTTTATTCAAGGTCAAAGGTCAAAAAAATGAGTTTTTCGCGATTTTAAGCAAAACGGTAAGTTTTATCATAAAAATACTTCAAAGAAAAATTGTAGATCATAAAATTATCTACAAAAAATGTATCAATACTTTTTTTCCTACAAGCCACCGTTTTTGAGATATAACGATTCAAAAAGTTGTAATCGTCATAATATGCATGAGTAAGCCACGTATATACCGTACATCTCTATAGTTGTAATATATGTTAAAATATTTTTCTATCGGTCATTGTATCTTACACTTATAATACAATACATCGCGTTGTGTGGGATAGCGAAGAAACATTTAACGTTATCTTAGATAAACACAGTATGTACGTCAACATTTTGGTTCCAGTGTTACTGTCGTATTTGATGGCTATAATGATTGCACGAGAAATACCAAAGCTGCAGAACAACGTCGTCGAACTTTAGCAACATCTACATCAATTGATATTTTATTTGATGAAAATATGACAGTTCCAACCACTCAACAAAAATATCTTACAAATACTCACAACAAGACTCCGTTCATTTCTATGTTGAAAGGAAAATGTACTGCTGAAAATATATTGGTAAAACAAGCTAATAATGATGCTGATGTATTTATAATTGAAACAGCAATAGAACAATTCAATTTGACAAATACAACTATTGTTGTTGGTGAAGATGTAGAACTCGTATTACTCACTGCTCGAACTCCAACTGAAAAAACTATTTTCTTCTTAAAACCAGGAAAAGCTCAACATCAATCGGAAATATATTCATCAAAAAGTTTATCTACTTTTGCAAAGTGTCAAAATCATGTACTATTTTTACACGCAATAACTGGCTGTGATACAACATCTGCATTTTACAGAAGGAGTAAAATAACAGTTTTCAAAATGTTTGAAAAACAAAATTTAGTTCAATGTGCTGAAGTTTTTAAAAATAGTAATTCAACTCGACAAGAAATTATCACTAACGGCATTCGCTTTCTTCTTTCTATGTACGGAGCTCCTAAAAAAACTACCTGCTTAGATAAGTATAGATATGCATGTTTCGTTAAAAATACTAAAAGTAAAAAACAAGTACAATTAGCTTGTCTTCCTCCAACCTCAGTTGCTGCTTATCAACATCTTTTTCGGGTATATTACCAAGTTCAAGTGTGGCTTGGTTATCAGCTAGCCTACAGACTGGGGTTGGAAGTTGGTCAACAATTCATTAGAACCAGTCCAAACTTTACTTCCACCTGCGCCGGAAAAACTGCTGAACACAATTTTTTGCAACTGCAAAAAGGGTGCAGTGCTAAATGTGGTTGCAAAAAAGTCGGACTGTTTTGTTCTCTGGCATGTACACATTGTCAAGACCGGTCGTGCTCTAATATTGAATCACCAACAGTGGAGGATCCGTTTGATTCCTACAAGGCGACATGCGATACATCGCTATTAACCCAGCTTACATGTACTCAGGATGAAAATGAAGAAGAACAGGAACAAGAAGAAGAAGAACAAGACGAACAAGAACATCAAGAAGAAGAAGAATTTGAAAGTTACGACTCGGACGATTAAATTTCACTACTTTTTTTTAACTTAAATTGCTTTTATCTTTTCAATCTCTGCTAATATCCATTATTTTGCAATAGTTTCAAATTAAACAGGATCACAACAGACCCGTGGAATAGGCCTACTGGGGAAACCACGTTAATAAAACGCGCTAAGTACACTACCTCATAGGTGGCGTGGAAACGTGTGCATATTATGACGATTACAACTTTTACAACTTTTTGAATCGTTATATCTCAAAAACGGTGGCTCGTAGGAAAAAAAGTATTGATACATTTTTTTGTATATAATTTTATGATCTACAATTTTTCTCTGAAGTATTTTTATGATAAAACTTACCGTTTTGCTGAAAATCGCGAAAAACTCATTTTTTTGACCTATGACCTTGAATAAAATTTTTTCCATACAGGGGAAAGATGGGGAACTTTCAAATTTTATTTTTAATCATATTTTAAACAATCTTACTGATTTTCAGCTTGGTGGGAATTTATGTAGCTCCGAATGTCTAAATTGACCGGACTACATCTACCGCAACCTGCGTTAAAAAACTTCGTTCCAAAAATGTAAGAGGACAAAATTTTTTCTTTATATAAATTTATATATATACACCCTGTATTAACTGAGATTCGACCAATATGCGCGCGCATTCATTTCTATATAAATTTGAAAGTCAGAAGCAGAACTCTTATTTCATCTGCCGTTCTGGTCTAACAATAGCCTACATAAGGTACGTTACGAGGGACAGGAGGGGGTTGCGATTTGTTAGAGGGTGGGGGCGGGGGGCAGGAGGATGCTGCATAAGTATAACGAAGCGGAAACAGCAGATGCGAGGAGAGGGAGAGACGTGGGAAAATCTGGCAGGTGGAGTATCAGGTGTCCGGCACTACGGAAGTGGACTATTTAACAATCTTCACCGATTTAACTCTTCTTTAGCTTAGGCGAGGGTTTGATTGCATTCCGATAACTCGACGTTTTAACGGTCGGTTAACGTCAACAGCGTCGTTAACTATTGCTACGCGTTATTTAGAATATTTGTAAGCCTATTGTACTGTTAGAATTTACATCTAAAGTGATTTCGTGGTACTACTGGGGACGACAAGCTGTGACAACTCTAAGCAAAGTTATTCAATGTAGTCTAAGGCCTATATTTTAGGTCGATTGTTCGATTCAGCTCATTCATCTTAACCCTTTAACGGCTAGCGTCCGATTAATCGATCTCAAAAAAAAAAAAAAAAAAAAAAAACAAAGGACAAAAAAGTTTATGTTAGTGTGATAGTGAACCAAACTAGTTAGTTACAGTGACATTTATCGAAAAATATGTGTTGTATTTTGTGCGAAATAGCCTATTGCTATGTTCTAGAAAATTATATATACAGAGTGTCGCATAAGTAAACAGCCAAACTTCGGGAAATGGTTCTTATAAGTCAAAATAAAGAAAATATTTTTTTTAAAACGCTTCGTTTTTTAAAAATTCGCAATTTTTTTGTCTTTTACAAAATAATTCATATCTAGAGAACAGTTAAACCTATTGAGTTCAAACTTGGCATTAAGTTTAAACTAACAATTATCTATTTTAAGAAAAATAGAAGATTGTAGCCAATAATGCACTTTAAAATGGCGGTTTTTTGAAAATTTCGATCCTGAATTACCCACAAACCGTACAATTTTATTTTAACAAATAAAAAATGTAATGATGTGCTTAAGGCCACACGGGAAAGGTGTAAACTTTTTAACACAACTTCGAAATGAGGAAGCACAATGTTTATTTTTTAACACAACTTACGAAATGAGGAAGCACAATGTCCGTTTCAGAGGTATTACTAATTAAACTATACATTGTAATAACATTAACAGATTAAGCCTATGATGTAGGACAATCTGTTACACTTATATTCCCAACTCGAATATATTAAATTAGCAATGCGATCGTGGCCTAAACGGCTAAGGCGCTAGTATATGGTGATGGACTCTGCTGGTTCGAATCTCGGCAAGACCAGACATTTTTTCAAACAGATGGAATAGAGCGTTTCACAAAATGCATGGCGAAACGTGGACGGTAACATCCGATTCACCCCCAGCAACTAGAAAACTATATACTGTACTCTGCTATACACACATATGTATAAAATTTGTCTGTTGGACATGGTGCGCCTATAGAAATTTACACTTCGAAAATGTCACGACACCTTTTTTGTAGCCCTTTCGATTCCCTGTCGAAAGATGAAGGATAATAGTCAGTTATGTATAATAATTGGTTTGTGCAACCCGGCATCCTATCCCAACACAGTAAACACAACAATATGGTGGGTACGTATGCTGCTATTATCCATAAATTAACTATTATAATTCATCTGATTGTTTTGACAGTTACACCATCCGATAGGGAACTAAACGGGCTAAAAAAAGGGTGTCTTGACATTATTTGTTAAAATGTACGGTTTGTGGGTAATTCAGGTTTGAAATTTTTGACCAGCCGCCATTTTGGATATAATCGCTTATTTTTCTTAAATTATATCATTGTTAACTTTCGTGGAATTTTACGATTCGATCGATTTCGGCGCAACCAGACGGGCTATAAGGTCGTGTAAAAAAACAAAATGTGCAGAACAGTATCCTGTATGTATTTCCTTAGCTAAAACTCCAAAATAGATTAATTTTAACCTTTTGCACTCTATTTATTTGGCACTTGGCTGCTCCACCAGCTCCAATTAAAATATTACTGTTTGCAGAATTATGTTTGTAAATTCGCTAAAATATTCCTAGAAATAGTAAACATAAGTTATTATATATCATTTTGTTCGGAATAAAACAGAGAATAAGGAAAAAATGGTTGAAAGATTAAATAAAAAATGTTTCATTGAGTAGGCCTATTTTGAATATAATCGGTCAAAAAATCAATCGGTTATTTTGTTTTGTATTGAAATTAAAAATAAGAATAATAGAGTTTAGAGCCTTTAAAATACTTTATTACACTAAATGTGACCATAATAAATAATTTTAAAAATATTCTTGAGGTTTAACAAAATTTTTTTATTGAGTAGGCCTATTTTGAATATATTAGGTAAAATTTTTTTAAAAAATATGTTTTTTTAATTAATTTAAAAGTAGTAATAAAAATGATTAGAGCTGTAAAAATAGTTTTTACAGTAAATATGTCTGTTTAAGTATGTCAATTGTATTTATATTTATTCAAAAATTTATTTTAACAATAAAATTTTTGCGAAATAATAGAACATAACCACGTTAACGTATAGTTAAAACAGTTGCCATTTCTCAACACAAAATAAAACAAAAACAAGATCTTTACATTATTTACATTAACAAAATTTACACAAAACTGCAAAATAATAACGTACAGTAAAAATAAATACCACTTGAAAAAGTGTAAACAAAAGTTACAAGGCGCAAGATAAAAGACGATGCTATTTGTATTTCTTGATCATGACTGGCAAACAGCTGCTCAACTTCAGAGAGATATAAAATATATTCCACAGCCAATATAATCTGTCACTGGTTTCTAAACTGTTTTAACAACATTGAAGTCTCATTAGACCGAAAACCACAGATTCTACACTTGTTTAGAACATAGAAATCATATTAAAACGTGTGTCGGAATGAGTCCGACAGTGGAGCGCAACGGAAAATTAGCGATGTCGGACTGAGTTCGCCTATGGAGCGCAAAAGGCTAGTACGAAAAATCACAACAAAATTTTTACTTCCAGGGGTTGGATTTTTTCGGCTAACGAACTCGTCCGAACGACTTAGGATACCATATCGGACGTAAAATGCGGCTATTAGAGTGCGAACGTTTTTAATGACACCCGAAAACGTGTTCTGGGGAGAATGATCGGTGCTCATTAACCCTAGGTCTTACCTTAAGAGTCACTGCATAGCTCATCTTTCCTACGGGAATTCGCTACAAATAATAATTGATGCTTGAGTATAGTTCGTTGACGAATTGTCTAAAACTAAAATTTTAGCCCGTACCAAATGTATGAGAAGGAAATTTTAAGTGCTAGTTGCTGAGGAAGAATGTAAAGAATTTGTTTTGACGGCTTGATAGAAGTATCTCGGCTTATCGACAATTTAAAAAAATAAGTAAAGTGTGCGGTCGTGGGACCCCCGTCAGGAACGAGGTTCATCACGCCTTTTTTCAATTCTTTTACCAGCTTTAACGGCAACATACACACATAATTTTAATCTTTCAATTGCCGTTTATTATTAGGTTGTTTTTTATAAAATATTTACTGTTTCCACACGTTTAATGTCATTATAATAAAGGTGTAGAATTAATTATAACATCAAAGCTAAACACAGTTAAATGTCCATTCATTGTAAATACATTCAATAAACATAAAATGTTGGTTCATCCGTCTAGGCATAAAAAATAAAATTATTGTGTGTATGTTTAATTTATTTTACTTGTCTTAACGGCAACATACATACAATAATTTTAGGTTAGGCCTACACTTAAAATTACTTTCTAGGCCTAACCTAAAATTACTGTATGTATGTTGCCGTTAAAAGACAGGTAAAATAAATTAAATATATAAAAAATAATTTGTTAGGTTAAGCCAAGACTGATGAACCAACATTTTACGAGTATTGAATATATTTCAACGCTTGACGATAATACCTGAACTACGCCGGACGGAACGATCGTCTCTTAATTTAAATTGATGAACCAAAACATCTTGAATGCATTTACATTCATTGCCATAGCGACCGATTTGATAACGCTTTTTCGTTACGCGTATTTTCTACGTGTCATTGCCATAGTAACCAATTAATAACACTTTTTTCGTTGCATTATATTTTCTATTTGTTAACTCCTACCGCAATCCGCGTTAAGGAACTTCGGTCCAAAACGCCATTAATTTTGGTTCAGTAAAAAGGCGTAGCGACTGTACAAAATTTTACCTTGTTATTTTTAACCCCCGACGCAAACAGAGGGGCGTCGTAAGTTTAACGTGAGTATCTGTGTGTCTTTGACATGGCATCGTAGCTCAAAAACGGATGAACCGATTTTGAATTAGTTTTTTGTTTGTTTGAAAGGTGACTTGGTCGAGAGTATTTTTAGCTATGATTCAATAAAATCAGTTCAGCCGTTCGGTTGTTTTTAATTTTTTTTTTAAATTTATCTGTTATAAATAATTTGATTTTGTTTAGCAATATTCCAATGGCAGAACAAAGTGCATGATTGGTTTAAGCCTGCAACCGATTTATACATTACGAATGAAACAGATTTTTAGATCTGAAAGTGTTCCTTTCTAAATTTGGTTCGATGAGTAGAAAGGTCAACTGGCCACGCGCTGCGCCCAGTTTCCATTTTGGGCTAATCTCGGTCCTGGCCGCGGTTAGTTGTGATCAATTCGGTAGAGTTGTTTTTGCAACATATGTTTTGTACTTCTATGTGTAAACTGTGAAGGAAGAGTGTGTTTTATTAACCATAGTAGACTGTCAGGCCCACATATACATGTTTTTACTGTAAATATTCAGAAAAATAAAAAAAAAAGATATTGTCTATTTGTTGATAACCTTCATATTTTTTAAATACATAACTTGTTAGCAAATTTCTATAGGAAAGATGAGCTATTGCAGCGACCCTTATGGTGAGACCTAAGGTCGGGAATAGTAAATGAGCACAGTATGATCAAGGTCCCCAGAACACGTTTTGGGGTGTCATTCAAAATTATATATACTACTAGTGAACCCAGCAATGCTTCGCTATTGCTTGATTTAATATAAAGGGTAGTTATTCCATTTCATTACATTGACTTAAGTAATCGAATTGCAAAATGGTTTTTAAGCCACTTAAGAATATACTACACAAATTTAGATTTATAGTTTGTAAACCTTTTTAGATAATACAGTAAACCTTTTGCTTGCTCTTACCTAATCTAAAAAAATCTGATTCTAAATTAGCCCAATTGGTTGCAAATAAACGTGTTGCCTAACCTAAAATTATGTTCAGTTTTTGATCCAAATCAGCTGTTTTATATATAATATGTAACAACAAATGTTTGAATTGAATTAAAATATAGTAAGCATTTTTAGTTGATTTTTTTTTTTTTTTTGCTTTAAGTTGGTCAATCTAACCTAAAAAGCTGTTGGTTTTGAGGAATAATAAACTGATTATAAAATGCTAAGTAAAGTTGCCATGGTAATGAATGTAAACAAACATGTGTTGCTAAACTTTTTATACGAACAGCTGTTTTTGTGCACCATGGTCTTGAGTCCATACAAAAGAGGCTGTTTAGTTTTTTCCAAATTTGAAACTTTTTCGGGAAACTTTTCAAATGTTTCTTTATATAAAAACCTAGTTCGGACTATTAGGAACATTTTACAACAAAAAATAGATTTTTCGTACTACAATGAAACTTTATTAGGGTTCAATCTAAAAAAAATGAAAGTAGGATGTTATTCTGCACATTTTATTTTATTAAACGAACTTGGTTCCTCCTAAATTGATTAAAATACCATCAAAGTACACGGTTTAGATCAACGTTTGGGCATCTTCTGATCCGAGACCGGACGGCCGAGATTGTCCGTAGCAGCGTCGGAGGCCTAGTTGCAAACAAATTCTACTAATATATTTCGTAATATATTCTATTCAGCGCCTTCCTTGAGTAGACCAATTTTTCAAATTGTTGGTTGAAACCCATATAAACTTACGTCAGCGGTTCAGCTGCGTGAGCGAATTATTCTATTATAAAAACCAAGTAAGAAGGATATCGAACAAGATGTTATATTTGTGTCCGTGAAGCCAAAAAGTGAAATATGACGAGTTTGAAAAGCCAAAAACAACTTAGCGTTGCAAGAATGGATGTGACGAACATAGTACAAAAAAGGTTATATTTGAAAATGGACTAATCTGTGGCTCTGAATAACTTTCCCACCTGGTCATCCAAGGAACTAGACAACCCTTGCTCCTACTAGGGTTAACGTTCAGGGGTAGTTTCGTCCCTTCTCTCAGTTCGTGTCTCACAGTCGTATATTTGCCCAGAAGGAAAACATATATTTAATTCATTTTTTTACAAAAGTTTAGATTCACGACAGTTTATTCGCTGGTTTTGAGCCGCCTGACGCCCGGCTGCAAAAACGTAGACGACTTTTTGTGTTTCTTTTTTGCACAGGTTTTGTGGCTCCTAACGTACGGTTGCCAAAAGTCGATGATTGCATGGTTGCAAAAACAGATTTTTTGTTCTTCTTTTGTGTCTCCTAACGCCCGGTTGCCAAAAGTGGATGACTTTTGTGTTGCTTTTGAGCATGCGTTTTTGGTTGCCACCAACCGCCTTGCTTTACGAAATGTTTGTGTGCTTTAATGAACGTTTTTGGCCGCCTTGCACCCGGTTACAAAAAAAGTGTTAGTTTTTGTCACCAAATGCCTTGCTGCAAAAAAGTAGATGATTTTGTATTTTTTTTTCTACCAACGCCGGTTGCAAAAATAGATTACTTTTTTGTTGCTTTTATGCACGCATTTTTTGCTACCACCGCCCGGTTGCAAAAATATATTTTTTGTCCTTCTTTTGGGTCTCCTAACGCCCGGTTGCCAAAAGTATATGTATATTTTTTGCTTTTATGCATGTGATGTTTGCCACCAAACGTCCTGCTTCAAGATCGTATATTATTTTTTGTTACTTTTATGCATTCTTTTTGTGGCGCCTTGGCTGCTAAATAGTAGATGATTTTTTTTTTAATTATGTCACTAAACGCCTTCCTGCAAGATCGTAGATGTTTTTAATACTTTTATGTATGAATTTCGTGCCACCTTAAGTTCTGCTCCAAAACGTAGTTAACTTTGGTGTTTTTTTAGGTGTATTTTTTGTCACCAAACGCCCTGCTACAAGACGGTTTTCGTTTTTGCTTTTGATCAAGCGTTTTGAGCCTCCTAAAGACCGGTTACAAAAAAATATAACATTTTTGCCACAAAACGCGCTGCTGCGATAATGTAGACGAATTTTCGTCGCTTTCATGCAAACGCCCTGCTAAAAGAACGTAAACAATTTTTGTGTATCGCTACTGCGCATGCGTTGTAGTGACTCCTAACACCCGGTTGTAAAAAGTATGTGAAATAACTCGTACTACTTGATCAGACCCCAATTAGTTGCAGAACTAGAGCCCGTTACAACCGAGGTAATGTTGACAATTCCACGGCGAAGACGGAAGAAGACGTGGTCGTCTACTACCTGAGGAGGGCCTTATTCAAGTGAGACGTATGTTTAGAATATCTGTTATCTGAGGTTTACGAGGTACCCACATTATTCACGTTCAAATACCCACATCTGTTTGTGTCGGATAAACAATCCAACATAACCCATAAAAAATAACTATGAAAGAGGCGATCGTCTTCTCACCCAATTTTTTGAATAATTTTAACCGCGGCACAGACTACGATGTCGAATGATACGGCCTTGAAAGTAAAATTTCCAATTTAGAATAACTCCGTTGGTGCCCAATCTACCGGTCCTCCCGCGTCCATACATTGTCTATAATACAAGGGTTACGCTCGGCCGTAATTAGTACTCGAACGGCCAACTCCGATTTGAAAAGTAACCTACAATTTGAAGCAAATGAGGCTACTTCTCTCTCTTTCACCGGGTACCGTTCTCTTTGGGGGGAGGGGAGACAGGTTCCGGGACCCCCTCCCCCCCAAAGCTATTATTTCGACATTGTAGTTGCCCAGCTACTGCGCTACGCAATCTAGAGTACAGTCGGGTTACGGACAAAGTTGTCCTTTCGAAGAACCTTTACGTGTCTGTTTAACAAATTCAAAGCAGACATTTTAAATATACTAATCAACTGGGTTCTAGTGGATGACGCGGTGACATTAGAATATACACTAAATTTAAATTTTCCTTTATATATAATTAAATTAGACACTTCACTGATGGCGGGAAATTAATCTACAACAAATACAACATAACAAATTACTAAACCAAAATCCGTTTATGCGATTTAACATTGACAATCTTCAGCCATGTTTTATTACTAGGGCTAACATGGTTGCCAGATTTATTGGGACTAGAATCTACGGGAGTAAGAAGTGCTGCCTATATAATGTATTTGTTTATAAATTAAAAACCTTTTTTTATAAAACTAAGAAGGGTTACAAAATTATAAAAGTTTACATTCTAGAAACATACTGGGGCTAGGGACTATAAGTTAGAACTTCAGTCTATATTTATTTAAGGTTTGCAATTTAGGTGTACAAAACAACGAAAAATGGTCAACTCAATTGAATTCAAACGTATGAAATTGCTGGAGTTAAATAATTTGATTAGCGGACTTTTCGTCCCACACGAAAAATGCCGACTTTTCGTCCCACTTTTGGGGGTGGCTACTTGGGTTGGGTTTGATAATGATCTCCAAATATTTCCAGGCGAACTTTTCGTCTCACCTGAGAATAAGTTGGGACTGTTCATGCGTTTGCTCACGACTGAAGAATAAGTTTGCCCTCGAGATCGCTTGAGAGATTGCTTGGGACAAAAATCACTTTCAACCGGCGATCAGGTCGCCCAGCAATCAGATTGCCGATCGCTCAGCGACCTGACCTCCGCGTTATGGCTAGCTTTAGTAAATACTTCGGGTTTTTTAGGGTTGCAATTATGGTTTACAAAACGAAGTATTTGGTAACAGTATTGAAAAAAATTACCTTATGAACCATATGTGTAGGGCCTATTGCATGACTTGATATTTAGTCTTAAATTATACAACTTTGGAGGAATTAGACACTAATTGAAGGAGGTAGAGAACCATCAGGTACAATCGTAAAAGGGGAAAGAGAGTCCAGATGCCAATCAGAAAAGTCCCAGATTCTTTGTCCGCCTTTAAGAAATATTTTCATTGGAGTGTACCTGGGCTCTTTGACCTACATTATGTTTAAAACCAGGGGACACCCTCGGAAGCTTCCCTTGGGCACTCCATCGCTTCGCTCGCCGCATACAATTTATCGTCAAGAATACGAGAGATTAAAAAAGCTATATCTATGCTATAAGGACGCACATGTGAGCTTGACACTGAACACTATGAGAAGCGGCCGACGCACAGTGCATTGCACGCTAACCCCCGTATTGGGAGTATATTATCATTACACAATGCATTGAGTGCTTCGCACGCCAACTCTCGTATTGAGAGTATTTTCAATACACAGAGCATTGCGGGCTTCGCACACCAATTTTCAGCCTATGTGATATGGAAAATATTAGTGATTATTACGTAGCAAGGTTAAAAAATAAAAACAAAGTAATTTCTACTCATTTAGGCTATAAATATAAAAAATTAAAGGGCAGCTCCTAACATAGGAAATACGAAATTTGCGTAGCAGAGAACGTGTTAAAATGGAAATTTTTAGCGAATTTCCATACGAAAGATGAGCTGTAGTGGCCCTTATGGTGATACCTAAGGTCGGGAGCATCGTTCATGGCCCCCAGAACACGTTTTGGGGTGTCATTAAAATTTGTGTATTTATGTATACAGTATTGTGTTCGCTCTCTAAAGACCGCATTTTACTTCCGGTTTGGTCCAAATTTGGTACACACGTTGGTTTTTTCAGTCGCTCGGACGAGTTCGTTAGCCAAAAAAATCCCACAACCGGAACGTTTTTTGATTGGAAGTAATATTTTGAGATTTGTTGGGTTCAACTCGCCGAGTTCTTTCAAATGGCCACCGAGCCGATTCAGTAGATTGCATAGTTTAGGAGTACAAAAAGCATGCGTTTTTTTTAACAGCTGCAGATTTTCGACTTTCGGTTATAGGGAAAATCTGAAACCCCCTTGGCGGTTGGAAATTTAATTCTGCACAACTTTCATGTTTGACATTTTTTCTCCGACGCGATCTAAAAATGAAAGTTTCATGGTTTTGCTTCGACCGTTACTGCACGTGGACAAAGTCTATCGCTAAACGTATTTAAGCTACGGTGAATAGATCCATCATGGAGGTGCTGGAAAGCCTGGGATATTCCAACAGCTGCAGGTTGTGTCAAGAACATTATCAAAATCCTTTATTTAATATTATGTATCTCTAAGGAATCAGGTAGCAGGCTGGACGTAAGGAGAGGGGGATGTTTTGACAGTTACAGCATAAAGCAGGTATGGCTTTCAGACCCCTCCCCTCCACTCTGCTCAGATAGGCTTCTGGAATTACACAGAAAAGGATAGATTCATCTCTTACGCCTAACCGATAATTTCTGTCGATTCAGTTTTAACGGGGTAGTTTTGTGATGCAGATTAGAATTTACTTTTATTTTGGAAAATATAATTAGAGTCAACAGCATTTCCACAATTTGGATCTTAGGCCTTAGAAAAAATCACCTAATCCACTAACTCGCAAAAAAGTGTGAATTTGTAAAATAACTTACGCAGCAATATCACGCTAGATTAAGATAACGAAAGGATGGGGAAGGGAGTCGTCCGACTCCTGAGGAGTAGTTAGTCAATACTGAAATCAGCTCAAACGTGTTACGCTGGCTTTATTCCATTAACCCTACAACTGTCCATGTTAATGTTTTGCAACGCCAAGTCATTTCAGTGCGTGTGCAAGCATATTTTCAAAGATTCGCCAAATATAGTAATTGCATACCAATCCAAAAGTGTTCTGTACCTTTTTTGTAGAGAAAGGTTCAAAAAAATCCATATATGTAATTAAAAAATTTATTGATGTAAAATTGTAAAAGTTATTAGCTCAGGAAGCAAAAAATGTTCAGTAACGAAAGGAAAAAGTTCAACTTTAGGCCTACATAACAAGTCGTAAACATTTTTTGTAGTTTTTTCGTAAATGTAAAATAAACGGTATCAGGAAACTGACACATACTTTCTCCCTCATTATAGAAACTTAATAAAAAAATACTATTACCAATTTATTGTGATTTTTTTATTTTTAACAGTCATTTTCCCATAAAAATCCATAAAATAATGGAAAAATCAACTTTTCTCAAAAACGGCTCGAACGATTTTGATTAAAATTTTACAGTTTATAGTACTTTAGGTCCCTAATAAACTGTAAAATTTTAATCAAAATCGTTAGAGCCGTTTTTGAGAAAAGTGAATTTTTCCGATATTTTATGGGTTTTTATGGGAAAATTACCCTTAAAAATAAAAAATTCACAAAAATGAAAAAAACGCCTGGAGATACCGTGGATTAGTACCTCCATACCAAATTTCATCAAAATCGGACGACTGGTTTAGGCTCTAGGTCTGATAACATCCACACAGACACACAGACACACAGACACACAGACACACAGACACACAGACACACACACAGACATCACTCCGAAAACCACTTTTTTAGGTTCAGGGGGACCCAAAACGGATATTTCCACCAAAAACTCAAACTCGAAAATTTTGACGAATACAATACTTTCTCCATATACTATGGTATAGGGGGAGAAAGTAAAAGTTTCGTAATTTAGTTCTAAATAGAACTGATAAAAACATTTATCGATTTCAAATTTCTTATTTTGAAAACACCAGTTTTTGTTTTCCAAATAAAAACCGCCTAATTTGAAACGTAATTTACTAATATATGCTTTGCCCAAAAATGAAATATTATTAAAACAAAGTGTAGAGAATAAATCAAAGAATTGAACTGTATACTTGTATATTACCTCATCATAAAAGTGTTTTACTTAGAATCAATTGAATTACAAAAGTAAGATGAAACAAATGAAACCTCGTGCGGACAAAGGAAATTCAAAATATGACCGTTGAAGACAATGGAAACAGCCTTTTTTTGCAAACTCAAGCGATAGTATGAATTTTGTGCAAATATGAACTTTCAACTGCTGTTTGAATAACATCTAAAAAGTCAAATATAGTTTGCTTTACACCAAATGAAAGATTGAACTTTGGTCTATAAATAGATATCAAAAAGTCTATTGAAATCGAATTATAAAAGATATCTCGAACGCAAAATGTGTTGTTTTATTGGTTGAAATCTGCTCAATTGCAAAGGTTTACAGACAATTCCATATCTTTGGAACTATTTGTCCGATTTTGGATTGGATGGCAGTTTCAGATAGGTAAAAGTGTGATGAATCCTTCAGTATACAGATATAACTCAGAAAAATACCGGGCGGGCTGTATTGAAAGACATAGAAACTGGAATTAAATGTAATTTTGGTGCATTAAAATTCGCGCGACATTGGCTTTTAGAAAACTAAAAAACTGCAACGATGATTACGTATGTAAATATACGTTTTAGAAAAAACTTGTAAATGCAAAAATTAAAGTTTATGTCATTTCCTTTCCAACGGTTTTTGATTTATTGCGATTGGATAGTTTTTAGTGAGTGAAATATTCATTACAAGTAGAGTTGTCAAAATTTATCGTTTTCACGTGCCACGCCCCCACGACCACTCAAATTGAGTAGTCTGACAGTTGCAGGGTTAAGGCTCGGCAGGAGTTAAAAAATATTTCTGAGTTGATCTCAGCTCTCCATGTGGCAGAGCTATACACTACTAGAATTGAGTTTGTGTGCGTTTCATTCTCCCGCTAGCAAATATAGGGCAGATTAATAAAGGCGGAAACTAGAGGGTTACAGACGTGACCCTGACTGTAAACTTACTGAAATGCGCATGCGTATGTGGGTATGTGTTATTAAACACAGCTTTCTTTCACACATTCAAAATTAACGGATATATTATTTTTCTAGTATTCCTCCGCGAGCAACAAGTTGATGTGATAACCACCAGAGTGCAGGCTAAACACTCGAGTAGGATCACAAATTCGACTCGTACATGCTTCCAAAATAAAGCAGATTGTTTCGTCATAAATGATCAAAATTTATTGAAACTATTGTTATTTAAAAGGTAATTAAACTTTGAATGAGGTGAATTTTTTTTTAATTTTTGATATTTATTTGTATTATTGAATAAGACAAAAACGGCAAACTTTGATTTTGAGTTAACTCAAAGAACAAATTCAGTAAAAAATAAAATTTAAAAACTAAATTATATCCACATTCAGACCTATCCTAACCTTTAAAATTACATTTTCAGAATAATCTTCTGTTCATTATTACTCCAGTAATCTTGTTACGCGTTTAACATTGCTCTTATGGGAGTTCAAATTCAAAATGGTGGCTGAGCCTGCCAAGTCATATATGTAGAATGTCTTATTTGCGCTTAAAAGTGATTAATTACGGCATATTTATATTAACCCTTAATCGTATTATAAAGGCCACAACTCACCCAATATTTTGTGGTAAGAGGGCGCCATTCTAGGTTTCGCCATTCTGTTTCTCTTTTAATAAGCTTTTCAATGGTGTATTACATGACCTACATTTACATTTGAAATTGTTAACTCCAACCCCCCAAGCCCTCCAAAATCACAGAGGGTCAGTGCCCTGTTATGTAACACAAGATATAAACAAAGTTTTGTTAATTTATTTTCAGTAACAAAAATAATGAAGAGGGTTAAAGGGACTTTATGGACACTCTGAGTATGTGTGAAGTGTATAGGCCAGCCTTGCCACTGTCTACGCCAACGAATGAAAACAAAATTAATAATATTGATAATTCAATTTTCGTATTTAATATCCTTCAATATGCTAAATACATTTTAAAGTCACTCCATCTTCGTAAATTTGTTAGCACATGTTTCGGTTAAACTGCTCCATCCTTAGTGCGATGCTTACAGCTGTTTGTGCGTGGGTTTCTTAACACGCAAGGTCTCAAGACGAACCTTTCTTAGTGCAGAATGTAACGACTTGAGCCCCAAAATCTCCAAGAGCACTGGGTCACCCCGAGGAAAACATCAGCCTAAGCCTGGGAAATGAGTCACCTTTATTGCCTAGGCTGAATGTGTAAGAATAAACTGTAGATAATGGTTATGTAAACTAAGATAGTACGGCTGCGTCTCTGGCCTTCGCAAAAACCACGGAGAAGACCAACTATGTGAATCTTTTGTCCCTGGACATATGGGAAAAACTTGAAATGAAGAAGCAGATGGGTCGACGCCCCTTTCTTTATATCGAAACCTGCATGAGCATGTAAGCTGATAATGAGTCTCAAGAAACATTAGATCATTTTATAGAGAGCTGAAGGTAATGTTGAGCCTCAGAGGACCAAAAGGTCCTTTGAGACTCAATACAGAGGAAGTAGTAAAGAGGACAGACATAGCGAAAGTGGTTGGATTCCTGACTCGGTACCGGAGGTACAAAGGTTATCTAAAAAAAATTAGAATTTACGCAACAGAACTTTCGTTAGAACGGTTTCAAACCTTCCTAATCGACTTCCCGCTTGAAAAAAAACACAAAAATTAAATTAAAGATAAAAACTGAGCCATCGAAATTGTTTGTATTGTTTTTTTAACTAATACAATTGCGTCTCTTTATACTAGTTAATACAGCAGTCAGGGCGGCCGAAATAATCCACCCTTAAGAAACCAATTCCAGAAGCCAGGTTAGATGGGCGACCCACTGAGATGCCCCCCCAGCCCTCCAGCCCAACCTGCCAAAATTTATGTTCCTTTGTTACCGAGTATAAAACTGCTTTTTTATGTTTTACAAGTTTTAATTTATCAGCTCTGGCTTCGAGTTGGTTAGACAGGTTAACGTATGTCCGTCCTTCCACTTCCGTGCTTATTTAAGGCACGGCCGCACCTCTGTATTGGATCTACTTGTGGTTAAAATAAAACATGTTTAGCACTCCGTACGATAAAAAAACGGTATGCTTGCCAATTTGTCCGTCTGTGAAACGCTTTTATTCAGGAACGTGTCTTCGTATTTCAATGAAATTCGACGCAGTTCTGAAGGATGATAAGCTGTGCATAGGTTATTACGATGATCACAACTCAAAAAATATTGTACTACGAATTTTGGAAAGATTTTTTATCGTTAAAGTAAATATGTTTTGATACTTGTCGAATAAATTGTTTGAAAAGGCGTCCCTTAAGGGTATCAACATTATTTTTGAAAGCATTTTGGGTAAAATGAAGGACGGGGTGACCAGCAGTTTGTTTAAAAATTTTCAACTTTCAATTTTGTCGAACTTTTCAAAGTTGAATATCTAAAAAAAAAATAGATTTTACGAAAAACTGTTAACATACAAAAAATGTAGACAATTTCAAGACAAATGTAATGGTGTATCACTTTTTATGATTGGTCAAGAGTTTTTCGAATTACACTCATAAAACATTTTTTTTTAAACATTCTAAACACCATTTATTATATATCAATGTAATCCTAGTAGAATAAGGAAAGAAAATGAGTTTGAATGATTTCCAACCACCGCTTATTTTACTTCCGCCCTCCTTCCCTCTAACGACAGATATGAAAAACTGTCTGGGATCTTCTGATCAGGAAGACGCCACGCTGTCCACTCGGCTACGGTTTAACCTCAAAAAACCTGATAAATTAACAACTCTTTAGGTACTTCACTATCTTATAAAATGTACACGTGAAATCTAGTACATCAGCACCATCTAGGAGCCCTTGCAACACACTGAAGCTAAAAAAAACAGCATTTCGGGGGGAACGAAAAGGCCCATTTATGAAAAGCGTCAAAAGGCAATGCAAGTCGAGTGGGATGAAAAAATCAACTGGCTCACTTTGGTCATTTCTCAAATCAAATCATTTCAAAATGACAACACATTTTTTTGGAACGAAGTTCCTTAACGCGTAGGAGTTAACAAATAGAAAATGTAATGCGTAACGAAAAAGTGTTATTAATTGGTTGCTATGGCAATGATGAATACAAAATACGAGTAACGAAAAAAGCGTTACAACATTGGTTGCTATGGCAATGAATATAAATACATTCCAGAAACATGTGTTTTGGTTTATCAATTTAAATGAAGAGACGATCGGTTCCGTCCGACGTAGAATTATTATCGACAAGCGCTGAAATACATTCAACAAATTTAAAATGTTGGTTCATCAGTCTAGGCCAGACCTAAAATGATTGTGTGTATATTGAATATATTTTACCTGCCTTAACGGCAACATACATACAATAATTTTTGGTTAGGCCTAGAACGTAATTTTAAGTTTAGGCCTAACCTAACCTATTATTGTATGTATGTTGCCGTTGAGACAGGTAAAATGACTTAAACATACACACAATAATTTTAGGTTAGGCCTAGACTGATGAACGAACTGGACATTTAACTATGATTATCATTTTCGCTTTGATATTATAATTAATTCTACACCTTCATCATAACAACATTAAACGTATGGAAACAGTATATATTTTTATAAAAAACAATCTAATAATAAACGGAAATTGAAAGATTAAATTATGTGTGTATGTTGCCGTTTAGGCTGGTAAAAGAATTGAAGAAAAGGCGCGATGAACTTCGTCCCACGACCGCACACATTTACTTTTTTATAGCTCCTTTTTCTAGTCCTTGTTTTTGTTAAAACCAAGGAAGTGTGTAAAATTATTTCGCTTACAAGCGAGCCCATCGGTGGCGTACGAAACACGCAAGTGCTTCTCCTGGTTTATTATAATTTGAAAGTAGACGCTGAACTGTTTCTTCGTATCAGCTGTACTGCTTAAACTAAATAGAGACAGGAGGTGGTTGCTATTTGCGTGTGAATCTACACAATACTGGGTGTTCGTTGACAGTTTTGGTTAGAGAGGAGGCTGATAACAAACTTTAGGAACACTTCCATCAAATCTTGTCAGTACAAATGTCCTCCTTTATCTAAGGATATTTATGTCATCGATCAGAGTAACCGTAGTGATAACACGCTGATAACAAGCGTGATAAGACCACGTGTGTTTGTATAAAGGGGATTCGGAAATACAAACTCCGATAGTGTTTCTTTCTATACTAGCTTTGCCTAAATCAAGTTCACACAGGTAAACTTGGAGACGTTATCCTTATCGGAAAATCTCGAACCTCTTTCTTGCTATCCCAAGTCCGTTTCAATGATAGGTCACATGCGTGCTTCACACGCCAACCGGGGTGTAAGGGTACTATCGCCACACACTTATTTCATAATTTAATAGCGAATTTAGATAGGAAAGATGCGCTAATGCACTGACTCCTAAGGTCCCGACACCGACAACGTCACGGTCCCCATAACACGTTTTGGAATGTCATTAAAAATGTTATGTGTATGTTTATACCTCCCCAAAAAATCACTTCGTGTTAAAAAAAGAACGCCAAGAAATCTCCATAAAAAAAGGAATAATATCATAAATAGGCCGCCAATCTTAAATATATATATATGTACGAGTAACTATATACTGTAATGATAAACTAATACTATTCTATGAAACAATATAGATTAGCAGATTAAAATTTAAACGAAGAATTTTCCGCTACTATGAATAACAATCACTCATGAAATGAAAATATCAGTTTAAAAAAATGTAAATTAAACTTTTAAAAGAAAATATAGCAGCCTATTCAATGTGGTGCCTTCCTTATTTTCTCTCATTACATTAACATTGGTCTACTGCTTTCTTTTTCTCAATTCACCTCCAAAATTCCACTCAATGAAGCGTTATACTGTACCTTGACAACATTATCAGTACTCCGAATATAATTTTGGGGTTAGGTGGTAGAGAGGACTAACCTCGCCACACTATAAATAAAGGCAATTCTAATTCTAATATAAAATACTGAGAATATACAATGAATATATATATATTGTACAACCTTTTATTATCAACTAGCTCGCCCGATCCGGCTTTGCACGGATAAACAAATCAAAGTTAAATGTATACTAACAACAACAAAAAAATCAATAAATACATTACACTATGTATTTCGTATGGGGATTTTTTATCAACTTTGACTCCCCAAAACCCCCTGAAATTTCGAATTTTTTGAAAACCTTCCTTAGCGAGCATCTAGGACCCTAGAGGGAGCTACATACCAAATTGCATTCCAATCCGTTCAGTGTTTTTTTTTAGTAAATTTAACCCTCCAAAGCCCCCTAAAATTTCGAATTTTTTGAAAACCTTTCTTAGCGAGCACCTACGGCCCTATAGCAAGCTACACACCAAATTTCATTCCAATCCGTTCAGTAGTTTTAGAGAAATTGTGATTTAGTAACTTTTACCCCCCCAAACCCCACTAAAATTTCGAATTTTTTGAAACCTTTCTTAGTGAGCACCTATGGTCCTAGAGGAAACTACATACCAAATTTCGTTTTAATCAGTTCAGTAGTTTTTGAGTAATCGTGATCAGTGAGTCAGTGGATTTGGCTTATATATATATGTCGGAAACATTCGTACATCTTCGTATAACATAAATAATTTACAAAATCGTATGGCTAATACACTCATTCTAATGTACAAATCTAACTTTCACAGGAAACACTATTTCGGCGATATTTTGAGTTTCGTTGCGACTACCTATATTTTTTCTTGGGACAATATTCATCTCCATTGAAAGGAGATGTGTTTAAAGCCATCGCCGAGCTCTCAACTCGAAATGAAAAGGTAGTTAGTTATTGTGTCTGACAGAAATAGGCGGAAAATATTAAAATAATTCGACCACGCAGCTGAACCGCTGACGTGAGTTGAGCAAATTTCCGAAATTAAGTTTATAGGTCTATGTTTTAGAGTTTCAACCAACAATTTGGGAAATAGGTCTATTCACGACGGTGCTGAATAGCTGCAAAATGCTTCGTACACCATTCCGCATATTGGGAGTATCTTCAAAACACAAAGCATTGCGTGCTTCGCACGCCAACCCCCCGTATTTAGAGTATCTTCAATACACAATGCATTGCGTGCTTCGCACGCCAACCCCACGGTAAAATCCGCCAAATGGCTTTGAACCGGGTACTTTTATGGTATTTTACGTTTCGATCGATTTTAGGGGAACCAAGCAAAGTAAAAATGCGTAAAAAAAAAAATGTGCAGAATAACATTCTACATTTATATTTGTAGAAAAACAAACTCATTCTCGTAGGAAAATCTCAAAAACAGTTACTTCCGGTCAAAAAACGTGCTTCCGATTGTTGGATTTTTTGGCTAACGAACTCGTCCGAGCGACGTAGACAAATCCCCCACGTGTATTTCAACCGGGTACATTTTAAGGTTTTATCGATTTTGGAGGAGCAAAGCGAGCTATAAGATCGTGTATAAAGCAAAATTTGCAGAATAATATCCTACATTTATTTTTATTTTAGATAAAACAACAAAAAAAGTATAATTCTAGTACGAAAAATTTTAAAAAATAGTTACTTTCTGTCAAAAAAAGTGCTTCCGATTGTTGGATTGTTTTGGCTAACGAACTCGTCCAAGTGACTTAGACAACCAACGTGTGTACCAAATTTGAACTAAATCGGACTTACAATGCGGCCGCTAGAGTGTGAACACACATATATATATGATTTTTAATGACAACCCAAAACGTGTTCTGGGGACCATGATCGATGCTCATTTGCTACTCCCGACCTTGGTCCTATCATAAGGGCCACTGCAATAGCTGATTTTTCCTATGGAAATTCGCTAAAAACATGAATACTTTTTTGATGATTATCTAATGTTTTTAATGGCCCGTAAAGGGAGTTCAACTTTGTCTAGAAAGTTGAATGAAAGGTCAACTTTCCCCAAAATAATTAGATTTTGAAACAAAATGTATCTTTTTCAAATTTTAAAGAGGTGTTTTTAAGTGGGCAAATACATGGTAGCTTTGTTTACCGTATAAATATATATAGGACGACCGTTTTTTCTAGATATATCTGTTCGCACTCTAATGGCCGCATTTTACGTCTAATTTGGTCCAAATTTGGTACACACGTAGGTTTTATTAGTTGCTCGCACGAGTTCATTAGCAATCAAAATCAAACAACCGGAAGCAGGTTTTTTGACCGGAAGTAAAACATTTTGTTTTGAAACTTTTTGTATTAGAAAGACGCGTTCGCAGTTTATCTACATTAGATTATTGTACACATTATGTTTTCTTAACACGACCTTATAGACCATTTGATTCCCCCTAAATCAATCACAACATAAAATACAACAGTACTTACGTTCAAAAATCTACGTGGGCGATTTGACCAAGGTTCAGCTTCTGATCCAAGGCCGCAAGCGTGTATTTCTGCTGCGAGCGGAACGATGAGGCACACCGTGTGCCGGGGCCGGAGGCAGAGGTACAAACAAATTCTACTAATATATATCGTACTAGTAGGCAGTTATTCAGCGCCTTTGTGAGTAGATTTCCCAAATAGTTGATTAAAACATAAAACTTAATTTTGGCAAATCGCTCAACTCACGTCAGCGGTTCAGCTGCGTGTTCGAATTATTTTGGTTTCAACTATCAAGTTTTCCCCCCATAAGGACCAAATTAAAAAATGCAACATTTTTGAAAATCAAAACCAATGATTAGGTTAGGTACATTAAAATTTAAAAAGAGCCAGAATCGTTGTGATCTGTACTCACTGAGTCTGATAGTGATTTTAAAAGAAAATCAGGCGATTTTGCGTTAACCTTAAGAGGAAGAATAAACTGTATTCGTTTGACTGTCTGTAATATTTCCAAGAAATATAGTAGGAAATAGCTACCAAGCAAACTAACCTACTAATAGTGCATTAATTTCAACTAACAGTGATGCCCGAGTTATAGTTTGATTATTGCAGCTCGTGTATCAGTGAAGATGACGACATTGTCGTTGAAACGCGTCCTAGTAAATAAACAAATTATTAGTGAGAGTCTGTGATCAAGTAGGCCTACATCTTCTCTGACAAGTCTAACACAATATTTGAGTTTTCTTATAATACGGTAAGATTTGTCGTGTATTATTTCTTGTGTTTGTTTAGTTTGCTTTCATTTCGTCAGTATAACCTAAAAAACTGCTTCTAAATTTTAATTATTTATTCAATATTGGTTTTCTAGACAAATAGTATTTGTATACAGGTCATATACACAAATTACAACATAGTGGAACATACACACAAATTACAATTAAACAACAAGCAGCTTAAAAAATAGGTATTTGTTTACTTTAGCGTGTCAATCAAAACTACTATAAATACACAAACATTAACTTTTTCTTTATAAATATAGTATTTTTTATACACTTCACTGATGCCGGGAAAGCAATATTTAATTATCTTCAACACGTACAATAATACAAACTTTCAAATCAAATGTTCCTTATGAGAATTTACATTGTAAAGAGCCGACATGTTTTTCTCAGCGTTCTCCCAGCGTTGCCGGATTTGTCTTGTTCTTTTTTGTGTAGAAACAGTTTAGCCAACTCAACTAAGTAAACATACTGTGACTAAATACTATCAGTTAGGACCTTTTAGGTTTTTATTTTTTTTAATTTTAATTATATAATGTGATAATAACGAAATATAATCATACTGTTATCGGCCAGAGTAAGTAAAAAGTAAACATACTGTGACTAAAAATACTATAGGTTAGAACCTTTTAGGTTTTATTTAAAAAATTTTAATTATATAATGTGATAATAACGAAATTTGGCTAATTTATTACAGAACCAATGAGATTCAATGCTGCGGTCACCCGTTTCCACAGGTCACCGATTTATACACACCCCATTCAGTACAATAACCTATTGTTCGATTTGGCAACGTTGATGAAATTCCATTTTAATTACGCAGTTATATTGTAGTTTCTATTGTTCTTAAATGTACGTTGTTATTGTTTTCGTTATTAACGTTTTGTTACATTATTTTTTAATTTTCTTGTTGTGTGGGTACTTTTGGGATTAATATTGTTTAGTTTATTTATTTCTTAAGTGTTTGGTGTATGTGAAGTGATTTATTTTGTTATAATTACGTGAATATTGAGGGAATGTCGAAACCTAACCTATATAATTTTAAGTTTTATTTCCTTCATAATTCCTATAAATTTTATTTCCCGGGAATATTTTTGTTGTTTTTACAATCAGTTAGATGAGTTCTTTCATATTATTTCAAATTACTTTAGAAATCGATTGACAAGTTAAAGTAAATTTTTACCAAAAAATAGATAAAAATTTACATTAATTAACATAAATAGGCCTACGCAATATTGAAAAGTAAAAAAATCTGCAAGAATAAGTTTCAGTACAGTCAGGATAAAACATATTCAAAAATAGTAAAAGAAATCAATCATCTATCATGAAATAGTAAAAGGATCAAGACAATAGACATTGTCTAAGACTGCTGTATGGTGAATTTTGAATGCTTTTAGGAAGCTTAGTCATGAATTTTGCACCAGCTTGTGAGGAAAGATTACTGCATAATTTTAACCTGTGCTGTCTCACATGATACTCACAAACTTGCCTGGTGCAAGATATGGTTGCGTATATCCATATTTTAAACATGATCAAACTTAAATTTAAAAAACTCAACACTTCAAGTATGTATATACACGGAAGTGCGAGTACTCCGAACTACTTGAAATAGTTTTTACAACTTTCTTTTCTTATTTAGCCCCACAATAATTATGCCCCTTATGGCTCTTTTTTGCAAGACAAACAGTCTTTTCATATTGATGAGTTTCTCCAAAGAAAATTCCATAGTTCAAATAATGATACACTAGCCCATAAAAGGCCGTCAAAGTATGCTAGGATGGTTGCTGTGGCAATAAATACAATACATTCAAGAAATGTGTCTAGGCTCAACCTAACAGCTGTTTTTATATGTTAATTTACGTACTTAATTGTGTACTTAACTCGCTGCCTCGATCCGATTATATCAATAAATATATTACACTATGTATTTCTTATGGGGATTTTTAATAACTTTGACCCATAAACCCCCTAAAATTTTGAATATTTTTAAACCCTTTCTTAGCAAGCACCTTGGTCTCTAGAGGAAAGTACATACCAAATTTCATTCCAATCCGTTCGGTTGTTTTTTTTTAGTAACTTTGACCCTCCCTTTGAAACCTACCCTAAAATTTCGAACTTTTTGAAAACCTTTCTTTGAGAGCACCTAGAGGAAGCTACATACCAAATTTCATTCCAATTAGTTCAGTAGTTTTAAAGAAATCGTGATTTAGTAACTTTGACCCCTTCAAGCCCCCCTAAAATTTCGAATTTTTTGAAAACCCCTCTTAGTGAGCACCTATGGCCCTAGAAGAAGCTACATACCAAATTTCGTTCCAATCCGTTTAGTAGTTTTAGAGAAATCATGATCAGTGAGTCAGTGGATTTGGATTTTATATATATAGATGAGAATAAAAATGTGATTTTGTAGTTCGTTGCTACACATTCATTAATCAACATTCCGTGTAATTTCGGTAAATATATATCCAGATCAGTTTAAATAGGAATAGGAACAACAACAATTAACATTATTTCTGTAGTTTCAGAGAACTAGGCGTGTGGAAGACCTTACTTGTAAATTATATATTTATATAGATCAGTTTGTCCGCAATATGATTTAAAAATCCTGTATTTGCAGCTCCATAGTACAGCCACAGTTCTTCAACGTTCAGAGTCGGTCTAAGAATCACTAAACTACTGCCTTATAAATCTAAGATTGGAATTTCGCTCGATGAATGGAGAAGGCAGTGGCTTGGCCTAGAGCACCGGAAACAAAGCGTAGAAGTAATGAATGATTTGATGGCAACAGGCCGTGGTTAGGCCATTCCGCCCCGAGCTGTAAGCTGTTAAGACAACTCGTCCTACTCCAATACGGCCTGAGTTTATACTTGGATTAAATTTTAGATGTTTTAATGGGACTGTTCTAAAAGCAATTTAATCCAATATTTCCAATAACAGAGGATTTCATGTTTGGAAATAATTAGTTTTGTTTTTTATTGAATTTTTAGGTTAGGTTTGAGAAGTTATAAAGTACTGTTTTTAGCGAATTTTAATAGGAAAAGATCCTTTATGGTGAGACCTAAGGTCGGGAGTTGTAAATGAGTATCGTTCATGGTCCCCAGAACACGTTTTGAAGTGTCATTAAAAAATGTATATATGTGTTCGCTCTCTAG
>JAGFPH010000037.1:1115385-1147997 GCA_018207615.1 Philaenus spumarius
CGCATGGTCAGACGGAAAACTCCACTGCGTGTGGAACGAAGGAGCGCGTGACCATGGGCTGGAGCGTGGAGGCTGAGGTGAAAACAAATTCCACTAATATATTTCGAACATGTATATTCAGCTCCTTCATGATCCGCGTCATCGAATTATTTTTCTTATATTGGATATTTGTTTCACTAACTAGCATACAAAATATCTCCATAACATTTCGCGTTAAAAAGATACGTTTTATTTGTGTCAATAGGCCGAGATTTAGACATTTTATGACGAATACAGCTATACAGAATTATAAACATTTTATGACATGTTTATAGAAACCTTTTTACTTATTTTGATCAAAGGAACCATACCATGAAGCTAGAAACACGCTGTTTAACTTTAATGTGTAGCGTATTTCTTTTCAGTTCAAGTGAAATATATTCCTTTGTACAGTACCATATAAATGACACATTAAATGTCTTAACTATTCGCACATTCTACTTGAACTAATGAAGTCATTAAATGATACCAATTCAGGTGATTCGAAACATATTACTTGAATTCTTTTCTCGTGAGACCGCGCTAAGATTACGTCTACCCCATTAGTGCTAATTGCCAAGGTAAGGGATGATTGCAGAGGCAATTATAGGACAGGAAACCCCTTACTGCTAACCAGTTCTTGGAAGCGGCAACGTGTGAACGCCACCATTTGATTCCATTGTTTCTGTAATTGTTCGGACTAGTTTTTTGTTTACACTCGGCACCGATTAATATTAATCGAAAGAAGAATGATTGATCGCTTCTGGATTGATTTACGTTCGCGGCGTGTCTTCATCGGCGATGTGTTTGTGCAAATATTGCGCAATTTGTGTAATCTCACAAGACTCGTGAGATTAGCGAGATTTTAGATTCTGTTCAGAAATGTATCATTAAAAAAAATACTATTTTAAAACAACAATATATTTACGTAAGCCTACCTAACTTTGCTGAGGGGATTTTTAACTTAGTAAATATGTACAATGAGGATTATTTAGATATGATTTTATAAAATTGTAGGCCTATTTGTTAAAATTTCGTAACATTATTATATATCAAAACAAAGATATAATATTATTTTTTAATTGCTTTTTATTTCATATAGAAGTTATTAATATTATAATAAAGAAATTTATAATCAAATGTTTTATGTTATACGAAGAAGTACGAATGTTTACGAAAACAAACAAATGGGTATCTCTTATTTAAATTTGTACAAATGAATATATTGATGATAAAAGGTTGTATTTACATTCATTTTAAAACCTCAAAGCAAATCTTATAACGTATAAGATATAGCCTGCATATAAGATATAACGTATAGATATAAGATATATATAGCCTGCATTAGTTCTGTAACTCATATTTAAAAAAAATCAATCTCACAAGACATTATATTATTGATTAAAGTAGTAAACATAACAGCAAAGTAAAATCTGTGCTAGGTTTTGTTTACGTATTACCCGTGATGGGTGAAAACAGCTGTTATATTATATTATATTGTTACTCACGTACGTAGGCCTACATACACTCATTTTATAGGAGTTGACTACACTAAATGATATAACAACATTTTTGGACTGTTTCTGATCGGTGGAAAACAGTTTTATTACTATAAACAAACCTGAGAAGTGTGAGTTTCTCGCCAAGGATTCCGTCAGAGGTCCCGAAAGTTCCCCCAAAATGATATTAATAATAAAACACATCAACACGTCATACACTAAGAAACCGAACTAATTATCTAAAAATAAATATGTTATCGATATATTACCTTAATTTTCACTCCGGCAAGCAATCTAAATTAGTATCTAAATGGATTACCGGTTTCGACGGTTATACCGTCATCTTCAGATCCATGTCAAACATGAATATGACATTCCAGGAGGCTACACATACGTTATGTTTAATTATCTAAGCCAGCGGATCTCAACTTGGGGTTCGCGATCCCGCAAGCGTTCTTAATGGATCGCTAGGGGGTTCGCGGAAAGAAAATATGTAATGGAGGACATGTACATTAATTTGAGTTACAGTAAGCCTATAAAACAGTTAAAAAAATATTAATGTGAACAAACATAAAATATTCAACAAGTATTATAAATACAAATTTAGTATAGAATATTTATGTCAAACATACATAAGCAATTTAAGTCACATATTAAACTAGTATGAAGTAAATAAATATACAGTACTAAAATTAATACAAAATAAGTATAGTTAATTAATATGAATAGTAGCATTGTATTTGTATTCATGATCTATGATAGTAGTGATATGAACGTCTGTCTGACCTGGCATTAAGGGATTATTGTCTTTCCCATCTACAGAACTGGTAGAAAGAGCTTTTCCGTCCTACACAGTTATAAAAAATAAACACAGAAACAAGTTGGATGTTGCCCCAGACATAAGACTATACTTGGCTTCTTTTGAGCATAACTTCTAAAAAATTGTGTGCAACAAAGCTTGGACAGGGCTTCCACTAATATAAATTGCAAGTTAAATAATTCGACCACGCAGCTGAACCGGCGACGTGAGTTGAGCAAATTTCTAAAATTAAGTTTATAGGCCTTTGTTTTAGGGTTTCAACCAACAATTTGGGAAATAGGTCTGTTCACGACGGTGCTGAATAGCTGCAAGATGGTTCGCACACCATTCCGCATATTGGGAGTATCTTCAATATAAAAAGCATTGCGTGCTTCACACGCCAACCGCAGTGTTGGGGGTACCTTCAATACACAATGCATTGCGTGCTTCGCACGCCAATCCACGGTAGAATCTACCACATGGCTTTGAACCGGGTACTTATATGGTATTTTACGTTTTGATCGATTTTGGGGGAACCAAGCGAGCTTAAGGTCGCGTAAAAAATCAAAATGTGCAGAATAACATCCTACATTTATATTTGTAGAAAACACTCAAAAACAAGTTCATTCTCGTAGGAAAAATCTAAAAAATAGTTACGTTTCCGGTCAAAAAACGTGCTTCCGATTGTTGGATTTTTATGGCTAACGTACTCGTCCGAGCGACGTAGACAACCAACATGTGTACCAAATTTGAACGAAATCGGACTTAAAATGCGGCCGCTTGAGTGCGAACACATAAATATGATTTTTAATGACACCCCAAAACATTAAAACTCGCTTTTTTATGGTACTTTTCTGGTATTTTACGTTTTGATTAGTTTTGGGGGAACCAGACAATTTATAAAGTTGTGTAAAAAAAAACACAAATCTGCAGAATAATGTACTATATTTATTTTTGTACATAAGACACCAAACAAGCCACGGCCCCCCTAGCTCCCAGGGAAAGGAAAATATGTATATTATGAATTAGAGTTAGGTATTTTTCTTTAAAGAGATTAACACTAAAATATGTTTTAAATGTTACGTGCCGTTTGATTTTACATATATACTTATTTTATTTTTTACAAGAGTTCAAGCATGAGCTGTTGGGCCACTACTTGGTGCGGCCTCTAGGAGTGTTTTATAGGTCTTTGTGTATTAACTGGCGGTGTAAAGGTACAGACTCAATGCTGTGTGGGTTAATATTTCAACTGACCAGCCAAATTGGCTTCCCAAATTTTAAAAGTTTTCTTGGGGAAGTCAAAAATATCCCTGGACTCCTTTGGCCGAAGGAGGGGAGGGTACTCCTTAACACGTTCACTGCTACGCAAATTTCGTATTTCCTATGCTAGGAGATGACCTTTTATTTTTTATATTTATAGTCTAAATGAGTAGAAATTACTTTATTTTTTATTTCTGAACCTTTCTACGTAATAATCATTAATGTGCGTCCATAGGACATAGGCTTAAAATTGGTGTGCGAAGCGGAAAAAATACTCCCAATACGGTGGTTGGTGTGCGAAGCACGCAATGCATTGTGTATTGAAAATACTCCCAAAACGGGGGTTGGCGTGCGAAGCAGGCAATGCACTGTGTATTGAAAATACCTCCAATTTAACAAATTCAGAGTATATAATATCTTAAATAGTTTTGAGATAAAGATATTAAAATTATAATCCATAAATTTGTTGAAAAAAAAAGTATTTGAAGGAAAAAATTCGGATGGGAAATTTCCCCCCGATATGGATATCAAAATATGCATAATTTCATGGAGAATAAAGATGTGTCTGTAGTTGTTCAATAACACTATTATTTTTCGAGTTATTTAGCTATTTACGAATTCCAAAATGGTTTTTCTTAAATAAAAGGTATAGAAATTATTTAACGTTAATAGTTATGTACCTCAAAAGTCATAGAATTGCAAAGGGAACATTCACTGAAAACAATTTCCTTTCATCTTTAACGGCTTAGACAATCATGTTTAAGCACTCCAGGTTTTCGGGTTGCGAGCATTTTTTCAAAACGTTATTGTAGAAACAATATAAACACAATTGACATGAATGTTTCACAAATGTAAAGGCAAAAGTTCATATTTTCATTAACTTTTATCTGCAAAAGGATATCTCAATATAAGTTTCCCAGATATAAGTCAGAGTAAACAGGTGTTTTTCGCATTTTAAAAAATCGAAAGGGTAAATAACAACATTTACCCCTCCTAAAAATTTTGCCCTTGCAACATTTTAAGTTGCAAAAGTTCCGGGATCCCGGACCATTTTACGGTTTCGTCAATCCCGCGATTAGCTAAAAGTTCCGGGATCCCGGACGATTTTACGGTCCCATCAATCCCGGGATTAGCTAAGACACGATTAAATTAGACACGGGATTAGATTAAAAAAACACGAAATTCATAGATATTCTCGTAAATGGTGTTTTACTTCTTATTTTCTACGTGAACCTGTTTGTGTGATGTACAATGTACAGTAACTATTTCTATTACAAAATTATTGTAATCCAATAATCTAATATTACTTTAATTAATTAAAAGACAAAAAATACGATCATTTTATGTCAAAACTTAGAACTGATGCTGTTAAACAGAGAATGTTACTTTTTAATATTCATACATTCTTTTATCAGCCAAGCCAACCCTCCGCAGTCGTGACACCCTACCGAAGAGACAGACGATCTCAACGATCTCGCTCGAGTCTACAGTATTATAGTTTACTACAGTTTGGTGTGTAATAAAATTAGTTTAAATAGTAGAGTAGCTGAGTAGCCTACTTAGAGCATTATTCTGTTTGTGCGTTTTGGTATTATATGAGAAATTTAAATTTCAGTAGATATTAATTTAGTTTCAAAGTTTTTTTCATTAGTTTGAGTTAAAAAATGTGTGTAAATGTTTTTCTGTTTTTTTACAAAGTTTTACAGTGTTTACTTCACTTTCACTTCATATATTTATGTAGATTTTTTACCGCTTGTGTTCGTTCAGCATTTAAAATATATATTACTAAAGTTTGTTCCATAAATAAATACAAATTTCATATGTTTTTATTTCGATAAAACTCCTAGTTCCCAACCCCAAATTAGGCAAACCAATAGGTTTAATATACATGTTACTAAAAAATGGTTATTTGACCGAGCGTAAGCGAGGTCTCCGTTTTAACTCGACCGTTCGGCATTTCGTCTGTGTGTCTGTTTCACTATTACGGCCAAACGCCTTGACCGATTTTGATGATTTTTTGCATGAATGTTCCTTATTCCTAGGCCGAGCCATGTATATATAAGGTTTTTTCCATTTTTTATTTTTAACCCCTTAAATAAAATAAAAATGGCGGCCAGACCGTTTCTCTCAGTGTAAGCTTTTTTCCAAAGTCAGTTTGTGGCTTAACCGTAAGTCGAATTTAAAACTAATAACATTTTGCTAATAGCAAATTAAATTTTAAACAAAATTGTATTCTTGATTTTTTCCGTATCTCTAACGGTAAACTCACAAAATGGCCGTAAACTTCGAATTTGTTCAAAATCGTCCCATAGCTTTTTTGTAAATAAAGGTTTAAAGAATTCATATATGCCAGTAAAAAAATTATTGAAGTAAAATTAAGAAAGTTATTAGCTCAAGAAACGTTCAGTAACGAAAGGAAAATGTTTAACTTTAGGCCTACATAAAAAGTAGTAAAAATTATTGTAATTTCTTTCATAAAAGTAAAAAAGTTTCGTAATTTAGTTCTAAATAGAATTGTATAAAATTATTTATCAATTTCAAATTAATTATTTTGAAAACACCAGTTTTTACGTTTCTACTACAAGACTGCTAACAAAACTAGGCCTGATTTGAATAGTAATTTAGGAATACCCTAAAATGGCATATTATAATAATAAGAAAGTGTAGAGGATAAATCAAAGAATTGAAATGTATACCTGTAAATTATCATTGTAAATTTCATAAAAGTATTTGACTTAGCTTTACTTGAATTACAAAATGAGATGAAACAAATGAAACCTCGCGGCGATAAAGGACATGCAAAAAATGACCGTAGGACACCGTGGGAAGTGTTGGTACATGGGTTGAGATCACTATCACGACGTTTTAACATCGTTTGTTTTCATTATTTGTAATATTGGAATATGATATGGAACTTAAGTTAACTTATGATACATTGTTAAGTTTGAGTTATTTAAGTATGTAAATATTTAATTGTATGTTGTCCCTCTATAACGCGATATTTTTAGCTATCTTATGCATTATTAACCTAAATAAAACACAATGCCTCTAAAAGAAAATCTTTAGCAGTTTAAGCTCAAGAAAAGAAATAAAAACGAGAACTAGAAATCCCGGAATCGCGGGAATTGTAAATAATGTTTCACTGGCTAAACCTTGTGCTTACTTCCTTACTGGCACACTATTTTTAACCTAAGCTCAAAACCACATTTGTTATTTCAACGAGCGAGGTCTACTGTTCACAGAACTACTAGTAGGTAAGCGTTGGTAAAACTTTGACGTCTTTGATATACCAGGGAAATTTAAATCTAATATACAGATTAAATATCATGCAAAGCAAAAGTGAAAAGATACAAATATATGCTATAAAAACGCAAATACGTTATGTATATAGGCTAAATGTATCAATTTTATGGAGGGTTTAATATACATAAACAAAATTTAAAGGAGTTTAATTACTACAAAACCTAATTTTCCGAAGGTTATCAGGGAAAATTAATAAATATGAATCCCGGGGCTAGGCCCGGGATCCCGAAATTGACCCCCAGCAATCCCGAAATCCCGGGATTGAGAAAATGATCCGGGATTAAAACCCCTAATTACAAGGTGCAAGATGGTGAGTAGAATCCAATATGTACGAATATTTTTCAAAAATATTAACTACGCTGGGAGTTTCGGGCTTTTAAGTAAAATTGTTATTGAATGATCGATTGAACGCTCATTGACTACTCCCGACCATAGGTCTCACCATAAAAGAGACACTGTAATATAGCTCATTTTTCATATAAAATTGGCTAAATACAAGTATTTTAATTTCACAAAAATGTTCTTAACTTTGCAAATACCCTAAAACATTTAGGCCTACATGTTCCAAATGTAACTTTGGAATTTCGCTCAACTCACGTCAGCGGCACATGTCACGTGATAGAATTATTTTTTACACGTACATAAGCTGTTGTTAAAGATGGTTTTTGAGGTCTAAGGGCTAAGAAACGAAAACGCAGGTACACATTTTATGTACGGTACACCACGGTAACGATCGCAGTAGATACACCAATAGGCGTGTAACCAATAATGTGTCGACTAGTTTAAAGAGAAATAAAACACAGATCGATTACACAAATTTCTAATTCAAATTGGTCCAACGGGTTCCCAAAATAGCCCCTACGTACGTTGACCGCATTCGATAAAATTAACTGTAAAAGATACCATAACCCGAACAGATCCCTTGTAATCGGAAACAACCCGGTCTTGAAACCGCAGCCTAGGTCTGGGTCGAACCGGTTGCAATTCGAGTCTCGAGTCCTCCGTCGTCCGGCTCGTGCCTGTTTATACGACTGGGTATTTTTAGTCGGAGAAAAACAAGGACGTTATTCAATACTTTCTGTATTGACCTGTGGGCAGTGCTTTTTAGGCCCGGCTGTTTACTAGATGTTCGAGTTTTTAGCCATAAAAATAATTCGATCAAGCAGCCGAACGGACGCTGACGTGAGTTGAGCGAATTTCCAAATTAATTAAATTACAAGTGAAAAAACATAGACCAAGACCAGGAGTTGAACCTGGGACCTTCACGTTTCCGTCGTGATGCTCTGCCATCTGAGCTACCCTGATCACTCCAGATATTGGTCGATGCTATCTCACTTGTACGGTTTTACTGCAATTATTGAATTAACAGATTGAATACCTCGTGTATACGACATTGAAAACAATCTCAATTCTTATTTTGCAGCATACAGCTTATTCACTTGTAATTTAATTAAATATCCTTTGCTAAAAAAGTGTGTAAGCTGAAAAAAATTAATAATAACACTACTGTAAGCTGCAAAATAAGAATTGAGATTGCTTTCAATGTCGTATACACGAGGTATTCAATCTGTTAATTCAATAATTGGAGTAAAACCGTACAAGTGAGATAGCATCGACCAATATCTGGAGCGATCAGGGTAGCTCAGTTGGCAGAGCATCACGACGGAAACGTGAAGGTCCCGGGTTCAACTCCCGGTCTTGGTCTATGTTTTTCACTTGTAATTTAATTACATATCCCTTGCTGAAGAAGTGTGTAAGCGGAAAAATATAATTTCCAAAATTAAGTTATATGTTTTAGGGTTTCAACCAAATATTTGGGAAATTGGTCTACTCACGAAGGAGCTGAATTAGTAGAATTTTTTTCCACCTCAGCCTCCAGGCTCAGGAGCTGCTTCGTACCCCTAATATTACAGACTGCTTTGCTTCGCTCGAAGCAGACAAATTAGCATCTCGGCCGTCGGCCTCGGATCAGAAGTTCCCACCATGGTAACCTCCAAATTAACCGGGTAATTTACGGAGACACTAATTTAAAGGGAGAAATACCACGGATACTAGAGTATCCGTGTAAAATACATTAACCGTTTACTTTTCAAAACAAAGAGCAAAAACGAAGCTAACAGATGTTGTTTTAATATTCCGGGTATTGTTGACAACTACCGAGAAATACCTTTTTAGAAAATATCTCCGTTATCCTTTGAGCTACCTACTAAAAAAGAAAACAGTCGTGGGACTGCCATCAGAAGTGAAAACTGTCATGAATATAAATCGTTGGTTATATTGGTTTAATCTGAAATTTGAGAATTATTTTTACCTTGACCCATTTAAAATAAAATCTAAAAAATAACATAAAAATTATTGTCTATAGTGAAATAATAAATAAAAAAAGTAGGCCTATAATGTCTTGTAAATTAGTTTTGGTTATTTTATTTAAAGGATAGTAAAATATACATATATTTATTTGTATACATATGTAAATATTCTTTATAGCAGATTTATGAAACCAAGAAAGAAACATTTCTTTTTTAACCGAAGCAAGGACGTATCAGGCTTTTTTCTTCAACTAAAATAATTTAAAACATTAATGACTTTGCTGACTTTGGTATTTAATATACATATAACACAAATATCATATATATATATACATACATACTATATCTCGAGCGGTGACGGTCGCGAGTTTGATGCTTTTTCCTCTCCCAATAAGAAGTGCTATGTAGTATATTCGCGTTGCGTACATACATATATATATATATATATAATACATACTATATCTCGAGTGGTAACGGTCGCGAATTCAATGCTTTTTCCCCAAGCAAAAAGTGCCCAACGCCGCTAAAGAAGTTTTCACTTCAAAAACCTTTGTGTTTGTCATTAAAAAAGTAATTTTTCGGTCTCCTGTCATTTTTTTGTAAGGTTAACAGTTTTTTGTGATAATTGAAATTAAACATTTTAAACGGCCACCATTTTGAAAATACGCGAAAGAACGTTCTGTTTTATCGTACAGTGATAAACGGTTACGCAACAAATAGGTATACAAAGTTTGAGCTCATACTATTTTCTACTTCCAAAGATATTAAGTATCAGAGGAGACCTCTGCGTGCTCCGCACGCCAACACCCAGTGGAACCGTCTAAAAACAAATGTTATGTTTTATTTATAATATAGGTGTAGGATTAATAATAACCTCAAAACTAAGATGGCAAATATTGTTAAATGTTCAAATTAAATTATTTCTTAGGCTATATTTTATAACATCAGTTATAATAATCGTTAAAACAACCGGCAAGGCTCAGGTCTACACTTTAAAACCCTAACCTAAAAGCTAGAAATACAAAAATAATTGCTTCAAATTTTGAAATCAGCTGTTAATGGAAATATTGGAGCAAACAGCTATATTAGCTGTTATTTTATTAAATTGTTTGCTATGGTAATAAATGTAAATATATGTGTTGGTTTATCATTCTAGGCCTAACCTAAAAATTTGTCCGAGTACATTTACAAATATTGAAATAAAAAAAGGTTTTTATCGAAATGAATTATATCCCATGTTACTCAGGGATAGTGTAGCTTTTTATTAGTAAAACTATTTTTTCAATCGGTTCAGTAGAACCAGAGATTACACTCTACATACAAACAAAAAAACAAAAAAACAAACTTTACCTCTTTATAATGTTAGTATAGATTTTGTAAACAAAACACTATGGCGGATAACGCGAAAACAAAGCATGATCGCTGGACTTTTTACTTTCTCACTATACTATAGTATTATAGAGAAAGTATAGTGATCGCAAAAAAAATCGATGTTGAGATTTTTGTGGAAATATCCGTTTTAGGACCCCCTGAGTCCAAAAAAGTAGTTTGTACAAAATGTTTGTATGTATGTCTGTATGTATACAAAGCTAGAGCGAAAACTATTCGATCGATTTCAAACAAATTTGCACCAGACATGTCAAATAGGCCTGTATAGATACACTAAAAACGGTTTTGAAAAATGTTGAAAAACAACCCTATTTTTGGCAAAAAACCCCCAAAAAATCAGTTATTATTTTTTTATAAAAAAACGGCTCTAATGATTTTGATAAAATTTTGCTTATTTGTAGCCTTTAATGTACCCTAACTTATGCAAAAACCGCATCTTTCTAAAAATTCTCGTTTAGCTAATAATAATAATAATTGATTTTTGGGTTTTTTTGGAAATAAAAGGGGTTGTTTTACAAACTTTTTCAAAACATTTTTTCGTGCATCTATAAAGGCCTAATTGACGTGTTTGCTTCAAATTTGTTCGAAATCGATCGAATAGTTTTCTCTCTAGATAATGATAATCTAATATTTATTAGTTAATCTCCAACTTTAATAAAAAATCACCTCTCCTACCCCACCCTACAAGTCACAGTGAATCTGTTTAATAATTTAAATATGTTTGTGAGAAAGTATGTGCCAGTTCCTGGTATCGTTTATTTTCATTAGTATGTTATGTAGAATCACTTACCGGAGTTTAGCCTCACCATTTAAAATACACCCTATAAGTAAGGGCAGCCGTATTTAACGGACACAGGTGTTGTTTGGTTCAAGATTGATCGTATTGCATCTACAGCTGATTGACTTACCTCCCAATGGCTGAAGACCAGCTGAGGACTCGCCAAGCCCGACGTATGTTTCCTTATTTCAGGAGCAAAGGAGAAACTCTCGACGACCGGCAGAACAGCGCTCACGTTGAACGTGGCAGATCCTTGCGTCATGTCGCCTGAGAGGATGCGACCATGGCGGCGGTTGAGGACAGCGTACATTTTACCTGGAAAGATACGGTACGTGTAAATAATAGGTTTTATTGATACCGTCGATGATTTCTTCTTCTTCATTTTTTTACACGCGTACTTAAACCAGAAGTTTAATGTAACAGCTGATCGTAAAAAAGAAGAAATCGACGAAATAAAACAGGCAGTGGTAAATTCAAAGGCTTAAACTCAATAGCTGTATGGGTTTAGTGGGGATGCGGAATACTACCCCCCGGAAAACTACCCCCCCAGGTGAAACGTGACGTCACGAAATCTGCCAACTAACCAATATGGGAGCCGTGTCCGCGACTGGAATACTACCCCCCCTAGCAAAAGCGGGTCGCCGGAATACTACCCCCCGGAAAACTACCCCCCCAAGCAGGTTCCTACAATTATACTGTTATCGGTAACATACTGTGACTAAACAGTTTAGGTTAGTCCTCTAGTTTTTTTTTATTCTAATTATATAAAGTGATAATACAAACGCATCGAAACTTGAGTGTGCGCGACTGGAAAACTGCCCCCCCGATCTCTGACGTCAAAATGACGTAGGAACCTGCTTGGGGGGATAGTTTTCCGGGGGGTAGTATTCCGGCGACCCGGTTTAGTCACGTCTCGCTAAAATGAAACTGACATTATGCTTCCTCATTTTGAAAGTAGTGTTAAAATAGTTTATTGGGTAATATCTCTGGAATAGCACTTCCTAAGTTGTGTTGAATTACTGTACTCGGAGATACTTCTGAAATGGGCATAATGCTTTCTCATTTTTTTAAAATATCGAAATTTACTAACTTGGTTGCTATGGTAATGAATGTAAATGCGTTAAAGATACGTGTGTTGGTTCAGTATAGGCCTAACCTGAAATTAATGGTCAAACTGCAGATTAAATCAATATAACGAAAGATTAATATTCATGGCAGTTTTTACTTCTGGCGGCCAACTGCTTTTTTTAGACTTGGGAGATTATTCACTACAAAGTGCTTTTTGTCGGATTTGAACACTTTTTGTACACCTGCGAACTGATTGCCCTTCTATGTGAACATCTTTGAACAAAACTGAACATTTTAATAAGTTTGATGATTTTAGCACTTTATGAGCAGTGACATGGCATGTCTTTAGAAACAATCGGTAATATTTTTTAATTTCTGTTTAATTTTGTTTAATATTGCTCAGTGAAAACCCATATTGTCGTGTTTTCTTTGTTGGTATAAGATTGAACGAACCAATTATTACACATAACTTAACTATTATCCTTAATACGATTGTTTTGACAGTTACGCCATCCGATAGAGAGTTAAAAGTTCTATAAAAAAGGCGCCTTGACATTTTTGTTAAAATCACGGTATTCGGGTAATTCAGGTTTGAAAGTTTCAAACAGCTACCATTTTGAAACGCTTGATTGGATTTAATAGCAGAGTTTTCCTAAAATAGGTCATTTGTTAGGCCAAACGTCATGCCAAGTTTGAACTGAATCGGTCAAACCATTCTCTAGATACGCATTAGTTTGTATGAAAAACAAAATGGCAGTTATCCGGAAAACGAAGCCTTTTTGGACACAATTTTATTCTAGATTTTCTCTTTATTTTCTCACGGTGGTTACATCCTTGAGCGCCCGTCTTTGTTTGAAAATTAATGTGCCCGATAAAAATTTACTTAAAACGCAAAGCTACTAAATTTTACTGCATCTAAAGCCACCCAAAACATTAAGGGAGGATACCCTGTCCGCCATATTTAATCTGATTCCCACAAGAGCAATGCTACAGAATAAGTAATTTTGTTCCGTTCATTCGTGGAATAAATTTAATAATTTGGATTCATGCTGAAGTACTGTTGATTGCTGAATACATTTTCCAAAACCCCATTATTATTACTGCATGTTATTTTACTGCATCTAAAGCCACCCAAAACATTAAGGGAGGATACCCTGTCCGCCATATTGAATCTGATTCCCACAAGAGCAATGCTACAGAATAAGTAATTTTGTTCCGTTCATTCGTGGAATAAATTTAATAATTTGGATTCATGCTGAAGCACTGTTGATTGCTGAATACATTTTCAAAAACCGTTTTATTGTTTTCATAAACGCATGATATAAATAGTAAACTTTATTAATTTTTTACTCAGTTGCAAAAAGAGATATTGCAAAAAAACCTTAGCAATCAACACCCACGATATATTTTACTTTAAGAAAAAAATACAGCTTTCGTTTTTTTACGAAAATAACACAAAAATATGCTTAAAAGTGAAGGTATGGTTAGGTTATTAACATGGAAATTGGTAGCCAACTTCGCCGTTATGAATTTAGGGACCCGAGCCTTAACAGCGTATTGTCGCAATTACCAACCAAGCGCAGACATTTTGGACGGCGACGGCTGTCCTAGGCGCACCTCCAGGTCGACGCCATTCGTCATAAACTCCACTTCCTGTCCTGGCAACGCCTAATTTTTTCAAACCGGAAGCAGTAACTGTTTTCAAAAGCACTTTAGTAATGTTTTTATACAGTCGGTCTAATGCATGGCGAAAACAATCGGATTCTAGGAAGACCGCAACGAAATGGTGAACGCTTGTAACAAGTGTGGGTGGAGACTTAACCGTGGTCTGGCGTGAACGTATGTTAGAACGTAATCTGATGAAAGACAACAACATAATAAAATGTAGGTGTGCCACAATCCACTAATTTAATTAGAACCGATAAGTAAAGTTATGTGGAAACTCAAAACATGGTGTTCCAGAACTCTCTATTAGTACTTTTATTAATCACAATATAATTATTAAAATGTCCAAAGTCACTGGTTTTGTACGCAGCTATAATTTTATGTTTTTACTGTCAATTGTTATCTCAAAAACGGTTTGATATAATAAGAAAGTAGGCGTGTTATTGGAACTTCAGTCTTGCCCCCGTCTAAAAGTTGAAATCTGTGGAACCTTACTTATGCATAGAGTTTTATAATAACCGAACTACTAAATAATAATAAATTTGTTTAAACCACCCAATTCAAAATGTTTGAAATGTTTGATTTTGAATATCTCGTAAACCAAAAATTTATAAGAGACAAAACGTTGTAAATTTTTACCATCAAAATGGGGTTTTCATTTTTGTCTGTAGTTCAATTGATAATTGAGTTATTGACAAAAACTGAAAACATAAATTTTTTTTCACTTGTCAAATTACTGTGGTTTTACAGTTAATACAACATTATTTCACGAGGAACCAAGATAATGTTTTAGTAGTATGTTGTTCATTTCATATAATTTCTTTGTAATACAACAATAAAAAGTAATTCGTTTACAACATAGTTTTATGTAAATGATTAGTTTTTTTAGTTTTTAGAGTTTTTTTTAGTTTTCAAGTTTATCGAGTTGTTTTCTAGTTTTTGGGTTCTTTTGAGTTTTTTTAGTTTTTGTCGAGTTTTTTTTTTAGATTTCTTAGGTTTTTTGTTTCACGAGTTATTTTCAAGTTTTTTTAGTATTTTCGTAATCTTTTGAGTTTTTCGTTTTCCGAGTCTTTTTCCTCTTTTTTTAGTTTTTTCTGGTTCTTTTGAGGTTTTCGTCTTTTTTATTTGTTTTTCTGTCGATTTTTTTGAGTTGTAGTAAGGGATTTGCAACTTTGTGTGTTTTAGACAACTTCTAAGAAATTATTATAATATCAGTTTTTTGAGGATAACTCGGTTATCTAAAAATATTTAGACAATATTTGCTATAACTCTCAACGTCTAACGAAAAATTAAAATAAAAGGTACAATTTTGAAGGTAATTTCATTATAAAATAAAAAGTAAAAAACTAAAATGAAAACAGGAATAATTAATTAGCAAATGTTAAGCCAATGCTTAGTTAAACCCAAACCTAAAGTATAGGTTAGTTTGTTAAAAATAGGCTCTTTGTTGTTACTTTTTACATTGTAATTTTTTACAAATACACAGAAAAGACAAACAGCTACGAAAATGCAAAAATCGGTAACGAATAAAAACTAATTCCCGCACACAGATTTACAAGGAATATTTATATCTACTACTATTTGCTGAGATGACATTCATTTAATTTTATCATGAATTACATCAATTTAATGAAATTCCATTACAGTTTATTCAATAAAACGTAGTCCTTACAACACTGCTATAAAACTCGATTAAAATTGTAATTGAAAATTTCGTGTGTTTCTTACATTGCATCGTTGGAAATTTAAGGGTCTACACAATAAAACAATTCGGTAGTTGGCAATCGTTTCTGACCAACCATTAAAGTTCCTCCAATAAAACCTATACCGTCTGACAGCGTAGTGCTGACAACATTGCTTTTAAACTGTAAACAAAATTTTGTGCGAAATAACTTTTTCAGAATGCCTGGCATTCAACGCATAACGCAAATATTTATTGATGAGGACCCGGTTTTAAAAGTAACAACTCAATTTTACGTAAAGTCGAGTTAATAAGTTAAGAACTCCGTAAGATATTCTAGACATTTTACTTCCAACTGAAAGAGTTTCTATGTTCAACAAGGGTTCATTATCTTGGCCTCACACAGTAACGTTTATGTTAACAGCATAGGTTCGGAGGCACCACACCTCACGCAGCGATAATGTCCGTCTGCACCTCCGCTGTAATGGTTCTGCAGTAGTATTTAAATACAACCTACGAAATTGTAGTAGGCTACCCCAGCCTTTTAGATTTGTTTGCACCTTAGCCTCTAGCTCCGGCTCACAGCCGGCCTAGGAATTTGGACTGCTTCGCTTTACTCTTAGTTGCTGCCCCACGTTTTTGGAGATACAAAAACTGCCCCTCGGTAAAATCTCCAAAGTGGATTTGAACCGAGTACTTTTATTGTATTTTATGTTTTGATCGATTTTGTGGGAACCAGAAGAGCTATACGGTCGTGTAAAAAAAATAAATGTGCAGAATAATAATATATATTTATATTTTTACATAAACCCCAAAAAAGTTTCAGTCTAGTACGAAAAACCTAAAAAAAATTGACTTAATCTAAAAAAAAGTGCTTCCGGTTTTTGGATTATTTTAGCTAAATAATACTTCCGAGCCGCTTAGAAAACTAACTTGTGAACCAAATTTGGACCAAATCGGACGTAAAATGCGGCCGTTAGAGTGCGAACATATGTATGTACACAAGCCTGTTGGCCTATATGTAACATTTTTAATGACACCTCAAAAAGCGTTCTGATGACTATAATTGGTGCTCATTTACTACTCCCGACCTTAAATTAATTGTAACCTCTGAGAATAATATAATATATGTAGCCTACCTTAGGCTCGGCTCCCTACATTCAAAATGGCGAAGTTGAGTATCGATTTAAATGTTAAATAACCAAAACATACCTTCACTATTAAGCATATTTTTGTGTTGTTTTTGTCAAAAAACGAAAGCTGTATTTTTTTTTCTTAAATTAAAATAGATTGTGGGTGTTGATTGCTAAGGTTTTTTGCAATATCTATTTTTGCAACTGAGTAAAAAATTAATAAAGTTTACTATTTTTTACTATTTATATCGTACGTTTATGAAAACAATAAAACAGGTTTTGAAAATGTATTTAGCAATCAACATCTGCATATGATAGTAGCCTACTTCAAAATTAAACAAAATTTTTAAATATATTCCACGAATTAACAGAAAAAATGACTTATTCTGTAGCATTGCTCTTATGGGAATCAGATTCAATATGGCGGACAGGGTAGCGCCCCCTTAAGCGTTCCGGTGAACATTTTTAGAAATTTAATCTTTTGAGACCAAATAATGTTTTTTTTTTTTTTTTTTTTGAAAACAGAAATAAACAAATAAAGTGTATCATTACCATCCCTTTTCTTTTAAATTACAAATTTGGGTCGCCTCTTCCCACAAACGATACTCCAGAATTAAGTTACACTCTACATTAGGATCATCTCCATCACAAAATCGACCTCTGTTTTACGCCTTAAAAAAACTTTATTTATAGTTCTTTCAGAAATTATCAACGTAGGCCTATACAATTTTTTAACATAGGCCTACCTAACTTTTTTTGCCCCACTATTGCCACAATATTTGGTCAAAAAATAACATCCTCAATCCCCAAAAAATATTTTAAAATTTCTAAAACAATGGGAACAATTTGTTTTAATTGTGTCTATTTTGTTCAGTATTTGCAATACTTACCCTGAATTAATTCAAAAGCTCAAATTTCAAAAATTTCCGACCTAGAAAATACCGTAAATAGGCTACATAATTTTTGTCCCTTATATTTTTCGACTATATATAGCGCGTATTGCACCAGAGACATTGCCAAATTAATATTTTCATCTATTACCATTTGCTGGGATGACATTCATTAAATTTAATTATGAATTAAATAAATTCAATGGTAAATAATCTGGCAATCGTTTCTGACCAACCATTAAAGTTCCTTTAAATAAAACCTACACTGTCTTACAACATTGCTTTTATACTCGATTACAACTGCAATTGAAAATAGTGTATGCTTCTCATATCGCATCGTTGAAAATTAAGTGGTGTAAATAAAACATTTCGTTTGCTGGCAATCGTTTCTGACCAACCATTAAAGTTCCTTCAATAAAACCTATGTCTGACAGCGTAGTCCTTAATTCTTACAACATTCCTTCGAAACTTGATTAAAAATGCAATTGAAAATTGTGTGCTCTTCTCACATCGTTAAAATTCAGTGGTTTAAATAAAACAATTCGTTGGCTGGCAATCGTTTCTGATCAATCATTAAAGTTCCTTCAATAAAACCTGTACCGTCTGACAGCGTAGTCTTTACAACATTGTTTTAATCTTGAACAAATTGCAATTGAAAATTTTGTGTGCTTCTCACATAGCATCATTTTAAATTAAGGGATCTATAATAAAATAATTCGTTAGCTGGCAATCGTTTCTGACCAACCATTAAAGTTCTTTCAGTAAAACCTATATCCACTGACAGCATAATCCTTACTAGAAAGTTTATAAACCCGATTAAAATTTAATAAAACCAACCGTTTACGCAAACTGAACTTGTTTGGTGAAAAGGAGAGGAAGCGGTAAACCCCCTGCCAAGTACTGTTGCGACCAATTAACGCTTGGATCTAATTAAACAATAGTTGTAATCACGACGGCAGCGGGGGGTGACCTTCACCCCAAGGACGTCCACTTCATAACGTGCCTTGCCTAGTTTGACAAACGTCCTTAGTGACAGAGTTTAATACGACTGCTACGAGTTTCCTTTACACACCTTGCTTTGTATAGTACTGTGCTTTGCTTGTATCAGTTATCAGAGAGTGATAAGGTAATCCAGAGAGCCTGTTACCTCAGTTAGACAATCTGCCAGACTGAGAGTAATTCATTTCGACAGTGACTGAAAACGTTATACATGTAGTTAATTATAATGTGAAAGGCAGCCAGTCAAAAATTTCCAGGTTTACTAGACAGTTAGTTATCAAGTTATCAATTTATAGTCAGTCGATCATTTTCAGTTAGGCATCCAGTCAGCCATTTACACAGACATACAGTCAGTTACTCAGTCTCCAATTTATTCAGTCATTAGACAGTCAATCGGTTAGGCAGCCAGTCAGCCATTTACACAGACATACAATCAGTTATACAGTCACCAATTTAATCAGTCAAGAGGCAATCAATCCGTTAGACATCTAGTCAGTAGTAATTTACTGGGCCCACGAGTATATTATACAGTCACTAATTTAGTCAGGAGGCAGCACATAAGTTAGACTGCCAGTCACTAGTAATTTACAGGGCTATCCAGTCAGTCACCAATTATTTAATTAGGGACAGTCAGTCAGCCATTTACACAGCCACACAGTCAGTTACACAGCTATAAAATCAGCCAGTCAAGAGATAGTCAATTAGTTACGCAACCAGTCGACAATTTATAGGACATTCAAGGCAGTCATCAATTTAGTCAGGAGGCGATCAATCAGTTAGACATCCAGTCAGTAGCAATTTACAGTGCCCTCCAGTAAGTTACACAGTCACCAATTTAGTCAGGAGACAGTCGGTCAGCCAGTTGCACGGTTATATTCAGTCAAGATATAGTCTTTTAGTTACACAACTAGTCAGCCATCCAGTCATTTAGACAGTCACCAATTTAGTCAGTCAAAAGATAGTCAATCAGTTAGACAGACAATCAGCTATTACAAAGATTGACAGCCATTCTGTTAGACAGACAGCCATCCAGTCAGTAGTCATTGTCAGATTGTCAACTGACAGTCATACAGAAAATCAGACAATATTAAATTTATACAGGTCCCCAGCCACTCAGTCAGGCAGATAGTCACTTAAACAGTCGTCAAATTAGTCAATCAACCAGTTAAACAGTCAGTAAGTACTGTATTTAGACAGACTACCAGCTATTTAGTTTTGCATGTAGACACCCAATTGGCTATCAAAATAGTCAGCCAGTCAGTCACTCGGCTAGACAGTCAAGTGATTTTTTAAACAGAGTGTGAATTAGACAAATAACTAGATAGTCAGTCAGTTCGTCAACCTACCATTCAATGAGGCAACCAGTCATCTGGTTGGACAGACAAGCTAGTCATTAAATTACTTTTACCAATCAAAAAAAAAAAAAAAAAAAAAGTCCTTTTAAAAACTGTTAAAGCTTAATTCTAGATTCCAAATCTCACAGTTGTTAGTGCTTTTTTTTATCAAGTTTTAGCGAACAAAATTTCTATTTTACATCGTCCTTGGTACGTTTTGAAAATGTACTGCCTGATACATACCAGCAGATAAAATCCGATCAAAATCGGTTCAGACGTTCGTGCTAAAGTTTTCGCACCTCATGACTTTCTCCGTACTACGAAAACGTGAGAAAGTAAAAAAAAAAACGTCCGGAGACAAAAGCCGAGTTCTAAAACTGGACGCAAAAAGAATCCCGTATAATTATATGTTTTTGTCGTGGCAGTCGGAGCTATGGTTAATGCATGGTTTTTGTATGAATAATGCAGCAGTGTATATAGGATGAATGAAACAGTACGCTAAGAAGCCTCCATTCATAAAACAGGCTTTGCTACTGAATCCAAGGATGGATTGTTGTAGACACACCCAGCTAAGCCACTTTCTATACTGTACTAGTCTTTCTGATAACATTGTTCCCAGGAAAACGTAATTATTAAACAGGATTTTCCAAGTTTCCGGGGGATCTGGGGGTATTCTTCCCGGTGTGCGGACAGTTGGTTACACGGACATCTCGTTATCCTTTGAAGGGCGCTTATTCAATTGGTTGTTAGGGTATTGAATGTAAATACATCAATATATATATATGTGTGTTGGTTCATCAGTCTCGGCCTAACCTAAGAATTTTTTCCGAATAAATATACAAATATTGAGATAAAACATGTTTTTATCAAAATGATTATAGCCTATGTTACTCAAGAAAAGTGTCTTTTTACTAGAAAACTATTTTTTCAATTGGTTCAGTAGTTCCTGAGATTACCCCCTACATACAAACAAACAAACAAATTTTACCTCTTTATAATATTAGGCCTAGTATAGAAAACTCTATTCAAAATTTCAAATTTGTATACAATTGCGTTTTCTTAGATAATAACAGTCAAGTGAAAAACAAACATTAATAAAGCTTTAAGAAAAACTAGTCAGACCTTTTAATATTGGTATTGAGAGTTGTGTTTGAGTACCTAAAAATATTGGTACAAAGTTCTAATACATCCTATTCAGTACGGAGTTTTTGCTCTACTTTAGGGGTTGAATCTATAAAAAATAATCTATAAAATTAAAGTGTTTGTGATTTCGAAATAAATACTTTTTTCTCATATAGGTATTTCACTTTACCAAAACCTAAACATGCATTTTTAAATGTTTTGTCAGTCCGGGCTAATCTCCAGAATGGCTAAACCAATTTTGACGAAACTTTCATTAACATGTAGAGGACTTTTCAGAAAATAATCTAGGCTAATTTTATCCCGAAACTATTTAGGATTCCTATTTAAAAATAGAAAAAATGTAAAAATTATGGACAAAATTAGGGGTTTTGACCATTATAAATAAAACAACTGATTTGGTTAAAAAAACTTAACACTTTGACATATCGTCTGTTTTGAAGTGATAACTTCTATTGGCCCGTTGTTCGTTTTCGCTTGACTATGTTTCTGAAATCTCGCGTCACGCAAACTTTTTGCGTAGACACAAGTCAGAGCGTGGAGAGGGAATAGACGATACATAGTATATAATAATACGTTTTTATAATTATTATTATAATATTAATATATTATATTATATTAATATAATATTATATTATAATAATATTATATTATAATAATATTATATTATAATAAGTATGTGAAAAATAGTGACACTTATAATGTAAGCATTATTTATTAATGACTAATGATTTTGAGTGAGGTATTAGTATATGCTCTCTACATAGAACTCTAAGAATGATTCAATATGCAAGGGATAATAATTATTATAATTACTATATTTGTGCGTTTTAAGTTTTGTAAAGAAGATTGATTTTTGTCTAACTGAAGTATGTTTAGACAAAATTTTACATTTTGTACATTATGACAAAGTAATATTTTACATTGTTTTATTTTACTATAAATTATTATTACTCACTTAAATATAAAATGTATCTTCATATTACAACAATGGAGGTCATACACGTTAATGGAGTTTTCCTCACAGAATAGTTTCTTCTAGGTCAGATGGAAAATGCTTATTCTACTCTTTGGCTTTAATTGTACATGACACGATTCACTGGGGTTTGAGGTGAGGACCAGAGTTGTTAGTCATGTTTCAAACAATTGGCGCAGGTTCAAAACATATCCTTTAAAAGTAACAGGAGATATTTATTCAACAAAAAAAGAATATATCGCGGATATGAGCAAACCGGTAACTTTTGGAACCTCCTGTGAAATTCAAGCAGCATCCGAAATATTTTGTATGAATTTCAGGTGTACAGAGATGGTTATTTGTTGTGGGAGAGTTTTGGCAAACCGATTGAGGGAGTAGGGTGGCTAAGGTTTACTGGAACTGACGAGAGGCCACTTTGATGTTCTCATTCCTCTCACACCTTCTTTACCTGACAACTCAATGGATATCAGTGTGGAGGAAATACAGTCAGCTTCCCAATCCCAGGTTTCAGACGATGGTCTCCAAATTTCTCAACTTCCAACCCTATCAGAACAGTGTACATCATCATCTGATGCAGTTCGAAAATGCATCCTGAACAAATACAAAAAAAAAACGACGAAAAAAAGACGACATCGTTTTTCTAATATAAATCGCGTAAAAGCTAGGCAAGAGGTAAAAAAACCACCGTCTCAAAATACACACAGAATCAGCTAAAATACTTTAAAATGTAACATTTTCTGTAGTTAAACATATTATTGCAATAGCGAACATTGTCCTGTCAGCTAATGGTATATATAGACAAGTAAGCGCGTGGAGAGGGAATAGACGATACATAATATATTATAATACGTTATTACAATATTATAATTATTATTATAATAATTATCCCTTACATATTGAATTATTCTTAGAATTCTATGTAGAGTGCATACACTAATCCCTCACTAAAAATCATTAGTCACTAAATAAGTACTGCTTTCATTATAACGATCACTATTTTTCGCATACTTATTATAATTATAATAATATTATAATATTATAATTATTACATTAAAATATTATAATAATTATGCAATTTCAAAATATGATGTAATATACATTGACTTGTGTAATTTTGTTGACCTTTATTCTCCTCTAATATTAATACTGATAAAAATATAAAACGGTTATAGAAGTTATCACTTTCAACGTGTGGTCTTAAGCACACCAAATGTTTTTTTTTAATTTACTGTATACGCTGGTAAATATACTATATCAAAACACTATATAGGCCTAGATGTTAAATTCACTTCAAAACCTGATTTGTAATGTTTATGTTCGTTCGGGAGTTATGAGTAACTAACCGGCGGAAAACGGGGTATTTAACGTTTATTGGTGAATAGCGAATAATTTACTTAAGCATAAATAGGTCGATTTGTACGAAACACACTGTGCGTTTTTGTACCGTCGAACTCGGATCTAAAATTGTTTTTGTTTAAATTGCGTGTAACGGTAAGGCACAATATTACCCGATAGACCTTTCACATATTTAATCATATCTGTGAGCGAAGCCGTACCGACCAGCTAGTTTAGGAAAAAACGTAAGTCCTACATGACACTTGCCAGAGACGCATTGGTGGAAAGTCGATTCAAATATAAGTTCGTTCTTTCCGTAGACTTTTATCAATGAAAGATATTCTCGACACTTGGTGTTTTTATGAATGAAAGTTACCATGTTGTAACAGCTGAATGCTTACGTGATCGTTCGAAGGGCAACACCACGCGCGCATGCGCGCACAGTTGTGAAACTCGACCATTATCTGTGCCAACGACTTTGCTACGAACACTTTAGAAAACCGACTTTCTATTCGGTATTTTTGACTTGTAGTATTATAACTACGCGTATTGGATTTTGTTTATTTGATAGATTATGTGGAGGGCGTATGTTTGAACTCTTGGCTGAAAAATATCTCGAAAACCGAACATCAGATTAAAATGTGAATATGTAAAGTTGATGCGTGCGATGAGGAACTTATTATTTCCATAGGACTCTTATGGTGAGGCCTAGAGTCGGGAGTGGTAAATGAGCACTGATCATAGTCCCCAGAACGTTTTTCTGTGCATATATAATATAACTAGCAGGCCCGATCCGGTTTCGCACAGATAGACAAATCAAAGTTAAGTGTATATTAACAAAAAATATATTATATCAATAAATATATTACACTAAATATTTCTTACATACCAAATTTCATTCCAATCCGTTCGGTGCTTTTGGAGAAATCGTGATTTAGTAAATTTGACCCTCCCAAACCCCCTTCTAAAATATCGAATTTTTTTAGGACCTTTCTTATTAGCACCTACGGCCCTAGAGGAACCTACATTCCAAATTTCATTCCAATCCGTTCAGTAGCTTTAAAGAAATCGTGATTTAGTAACTTTGACCCCTCCAAACCCCCAATAAAATTTCGATTTTTTTAAAACCTTTTTTAGTAAGTACCTATGGCCCTAGAGGAAGCTACATACCAAATTCCGTTCAGTAGTTTTTGTGAAATCGTGATCAGTGAATCAGTGGATTTGGCGTTTATAATATAGAAGAAGATATGCGTTCGCACTTAAACGGCCGCATTTTAAGTCCGATTTGGAACACACGTTGGTTTTCTAAGTCGCTCGGACGATCTAAATCCAACAACCGGAAGCATAACACGTTAATTTTGAAAATTCGCTCAACTCACGTCAGCGGTTCAGCTGCGTGGTGGAATTATTTAATTGTTGGACTTCATTATGGTCGCTATTTGTATTTTGATTTTTGAATTTCAAACAATGTCCGTAAGAACAATTTGGTTTCCAAAGACAATTAATTGACGATATCATTAGAACGTCCGAGCTTTGTATTCTGTAAGTTTTTTTATTTAAATCAGCTGTTTTACTTTCTCACTACACTATAGTATAGAGAAAGTATAGTGATCGCAAAAAAAATCGATGTTGAGATTTTTGTGGAAATATCCGTTTTGGGACCCCCTGAGTCCAAAAAAGTGGTTTTTACAAAATGTCTGTCTGTATGTATACAAAGCTAGAGCGAAAATTATTCGATCGATTTCAAACAAATTTGCACCAGACATGTCAAGTAGGCCTGCATAGATGTACGAAAAACGGTTTTGAAAATTTTTTAAACACAACCTCCTTTTTGTACAAAACCCCCAAAAAATCAGTTATTATTTTTTTTATAAAAAATCGGCTCTAACGATTTTGATAAAATTTGCCTTATTTGTAGCCCTTAATGTACCCTACCATGTGCAAAAAACAGCACCTTTCAACAAATTCTTGTTTGCTAATAATAATAATAATAATAACTGATTTGTGGGGTTTTTTTGGCCATAAAGGGGATTGTTTTTCAAAATTTTCAAAACCTTTTTCCGTGCATCTATACAGGCCTAATTGACGTGTTTGGTGCAAATTTGTTCGAAATCGATCCAATAGTTTTATCTCTAGGTAATAATAATAATATTTATTAGTTAATCTCCTAGTTTAAAATCACCCTCCTACCCCTCCTACAATTATGAAGTCACTGTGAATCTGTTAAATAATGTAAACATGTTTGTGAGAAAGTATGTGCCAGTTTCTGGTACCGTTTATTATTTATAATATGTAACAACAGATGTTTCAATTGAATTACAATACATTAAGCACGTTCGTTGTGAATAATGATAAACTGATTCTAAATGTGCTAAGTTGGTTGCTATGGTAATGAAACAAACATGTGTTGCTAAGCTTTTGATCCGATCAGCTGTTTTATCAAAATTTCACTATTTTAACGCTTTAAAATACAAATTTTGCAAAATCCTTTCTTAGTGTGCGCCTGTGACCCCATACGAATATAACTTTAAATTTGCTTGTGTATATATTATGTAGTTTTTGCTTTGCGTTGATTCTACGTCAGTCAGTCAGGGGGACAGTCCATGTAATAAAATAAAGATATTATGAATTGCCTTTGGTCTTAGTTTTGCCGCAACGTTCTGAATCACCCTGTATATATTTATGTAGTACTTACAAAACAGTAGACGGAGGCTTGAATGTTTGTTCTTGCAAATTAACTTCCACGGAACGGTCCCCGCAAACAAACCTAGACGAAGGACTTCAGTACAGTTTTGCCTCGTCCTAAAAGCGATGATGCGCCGCGTGAACCCGCCGCATACCACGGGTTACCGAACGATTCGTTTTGAAAGCGAAGATTTCAATCATTACCATATGAATGATACACTTCCGTTCCGACGAACGTTCAACTCCCGCCATTTTGTATTTCGGGGAAGGGTCAAGCCTGATCTATATCCCGTGTCCTGAGGACGACTAAAAAAGTTACCCCTTTCTGGGAACAGCGGGGTGAGAGAAACAAAAAGCGGTTATTTTCATCTATACACAAGTACATATCAAATTACTTTAGGTATGATTGTGTATATACAGGTGTAAAGAGGTCAAGTGTGTTTGTTAGGGGTAATCTCGCAATTTACCGAGTAACATAGCGTTACGGTAAGAAATTTTAAATAATGATTATGTCCTTACTAAAATTGTATTTTTGTGTAACGTTGTATGATAATTAATTTAAAAAAAGTAAATATTCACAACAGCCAACAACCATATACATAAAAGTATATGTTATGTCCATTTCATATATTATCTCATTTCACCTTGCAAATAAAAAAAAACGTTAAATCAATCGTATAAATATTATATCAATTGTATAATAAATGTATAAATATTAAGTAAACTGTATAAATATTAGACCAACTGCATAAATAATAAATCAATTGTATAAATATTAAAACAAACGAATACATATTAAATTAATTGTATAAATATTAAAACCATTAAATAAATATTAAATCAATTGTAAAAATATTAAGTCAACTGTTTAAATATTTAATCAACTGCATAAATATCAATTCAATTGTGTAAATATTAAATCAATTTTTAAAATAATAAATCAAATTTATAAATTTTAAATCAGTTGTATAAATTATTAATATTAGACCAACTGCATAAATAATACATGAATTGTACAAATATAAAAACAAACGTAGGCCTATACATTTTAAAGGGGGTTTGGGGTCAAAGTTACTAAATCACGATTTCTTCAAAACCACTGAACGGATTGGAACAAAATTTGGTATGAGCTTTCTCTAGGGCCATAGGTGCTCTCTAAGAAAGGTTTTAAAAAAATCTAAATTTTAGAGGGGGTTTGGGGGGGGGGTCAAAGTTACTAAATCACGATTTCTCCAAAACCACCGAACGGATTGGAATGAAATTTGGTGTGTAGCTTCCTCTAGGGCCATAAGTGCTCTCTAAGAAAGGTTTTAAAAAAATTCGAAATTTTAAAGGAGGTTTGGGAGGGTCAAAGTTACTAAATCACGATTTCTCTAAAACTACTGAACGGATTGGAATGAAATTTGTTATGTAGCTTCCTCTAGGGTCGTAGGTGCTGATAAGAAAGGGTTTAAAAAATTCGAAATCTTAAAGGAGGTTTGGGGGTTAAAGTTAATAAATCACGATTTCTTCAAAACCACCGAAAGGATTGGAATGATATTTGGTATGTAGCTTATCCAAGGCCATAGGTGCTCGCTAAGAAAGGTTTTCAAAACATTCTAAACTTTAGGGGAGGTTTTGGGGGGTCAGTTACTAAAAAAAAAAATACCGAACGGATTGGAACGAAATTTGGTATGCAGCTTCCTCTAGGGCCCTAGGTGCTCGCTAAGAAAGGGTTTACAAAATTCGAAATTTTAGTGTAGGTTTGAGGGTCAAAGTTATTAAAAATCCCCATAAGAAATACATAGTGTAATATATTTATTGATATAATATATGTTTTGTTAATATAAATTTAACTTTCATTTGTCTATTCGTGCAAAGCTGGATCGAGCCAGCTAGTCAATTGTATAAATATTAAATAAATTTTATAAATAATAATCCAGTTCTGTAAATATTAAACGCATTTTTATACATATTAAATCAATAGTATAAATATTAAACCAATCACATTGAATGAAATTGTATTAATATAAAATCAATTGTATAAATATTGAATCAGCTATATAAATGCTAATCAAATTCTACAAACATTAAACCAATTGTATAAATATTAAATCGATATGTAGAAAGTAACTAAAAACTACGAAATCTGTGAATTTGAGCCTAAATTAATAATAAGAAGTAAACATTAACAAGAAGTGGATCCTGGGGAACTCCTTTCTGTATAAAGTTAGTCGGCTTACTATAGAAGTACAGACTATATCAAAAGAACGTTAAAATAAAAACCAGCATAGGACCCAGAACTGAACCCTGCGGACTCGGCTTATTATAAGAGGGCAGACTATATTGAATGAACGTTTAAATAAAATATTTTCACGACTGCGTCATGGTTTGAATCGATCAAAAGGAATTCCGATGGCGTAAAACAAAGGCGAAGGAATGCGACGGCAGGGCAAAGGTCGCTACGGCCAGCATTCCAAAGTTTTTGGGAATCTTAATAGTCCCTACCTGCACGCACTCTGGGGTCCATTTGGCACGTAGCTTTGCGAGAGGAAGAGTCATGATCATTTTATTACTGCACGAGAAGCTGGGAAGAAAGTCCGTTCAGAAACGGGGGAAAAAACTGAGACTGCGCTCAATTTTTTAAATTCGTTGAGCAGGTTAATCATTTACAGTTTTTTATTCATGTATGTAGCTCATTTTTTTTAAAAGTCAACAGAATTCCGTATTTCACTCACGCTGTTCAAGGTTTCCGAATGTTAATCGTTAATTTTACCAAAATGATACAAAATAAAGATCAACATTACACATACTCAATATACTAAACAAACCACTAACCAACAACAAAAAACATTGAAAGGACTTATAATCTCTAAATACAGTATGACTATACGTTTTTCTCTACCCAAGTAATCGGAAAAAACAACCAATAACATTTCTTGGCAGTTGGCCTATATTATTAGCGAATTTCCACAGGAAAGATGAGCTATTGAGTTGACTTTGCGGGAGTGGTCAATCATGGTCCACGGAACACGTTTTGGGGTGTTATTACAAACGTTATATGTATATATGTGTTGGCACTCTAAAGAAAGAATTTTAAGTCCGATTTGGTTCACACTTTGGTTTTCTATGTAGCTCGGACGAGTTCGTTAGGGGAAAAAATCTACAATCGGAGCACGTTTTTTAACAGGAAGTAACTTTTTTAGATTTTCGTTCTAGAATGAAAACTTTTTGGGTAGTTTTATCTACTAAAATAAATACAGTAGACTAGCTGACCCGTGCGAAACATTCGCATTCTAACTTACTAACAGTGTTTTATTAATTTAAATCCATGTCAAAGAGAAATAATTTTGTTATTGTTATTATATATTTTTAAACAACTTACCAACTTGCAGAAGGTAAACAACAACAAATAGGTGTATTCACAATGCTGTTTATAACCACGCTTACAATTAATTATAAATAGCAATGTAGTGGCGTAACGGCAGCTCTCCAACTGGGTATTGTTATCATCAGTGTTGCCAACACCAGGAAAATATCCCTACAACTTACTTGATCTTACATCACTGTTACTTTCGGATTCTTTATTTCTTTTTTTTTTTGTATTTTTTCGTATAATTGTATTTCGTATATTTTTCCGGTGTAGCGGTTAAAGAAAGCTTTAAAATGATGCCTCATTCATGTAATTTGATGATGTATTAAGGAAGTTATGGCGTACCGACAAAAAAATTGTCTTGAGAAATAATATATGTGATTCTGCACATTTTGTTTTTAAACGACCTTATAACCCGTCTGGTTCCCCCAAAATCTATCAAAACGTAAAATACAATAAAAGTACCATTAAAAAGGGAATTGTATGCCCTGCAAGCAAAGCGAAGTAATCCATAATTCGAGGCGCGAGGTCGAGATGTAATCTCGCAGACAGCTATACATAAGGAAAAAAATTTCCCGAACAGTTGAAACCCTAAAAACATGTAATAAATTAATTTTGGAAATTCATTCAACTCACGTCAGCGGTTCAGCTGCGTCATCGAATTATTCCCTCTTACGTTACAATGTTTTACGAATAATCGATGGTTTTACACACGATTGTCGATTTTGCGAGGCGGTTGGACGATTACCCAAGGCAAAGTCGTATTCTACGATAAAAGGGTTGCACTGAATTTAAATATTTTCAAGAACCTCTCTTAACCCGGACCAGACAAATAGTGCTGAGCAGGAAGTCAATTCATCTTACGGTTTTGTAATTCAATTTGTATTTCCCGGTAAGCAACAAATGTTAGTCTAATGCAATTCAAACGTCAGTACTTCTTCAGTATAATACCGGAGCGTTGTGACGAATTGAGATGCGTCATAAATGTATGTATACGAACAGGATATACAGTTAGATAAGAAATTGAGTCAAACTAATAAAATCAGAAATCTGGATAGAGATGGAAAGGAGTAAGCCAACGACGCAACGAGATAAATGTCTTTATTTCTGCCGGGAAGTATGACAATCATGGTATCTCGTCCGTTTAAGTATTGTATTTGGATAACCTAATAGAACTCCGATCCAATGCAATATTTCGTTCCACTGGAAATTCGACGATAGTGGCGCTATCTATTGGGGAAACGACGGAAGCTGTGTGAAACACCAATGCTACCTATGATTTCTCCCTAGCGCTACCTCGCGGCGCGATCATGCACAAACCTTTTTTCGGCACACAGCCCACGTATGCATGCATGATCTATTTTATGATTCATGATCTATGGTTTAAGGGTGTGCACTACCAGCACAAAACAGTCCTCTTCATTGTAACTAATCTTTCATAGAATGTTTGCAGATAATCCTAATAATAATATAATAATAGCTTTATTGCCGTTAAACATAATACATGCAATAGGCAACAGACATATTGGATTAGAGTACAATACATCATTACAATACCTACAAGTACATAATTTTATATCATTCAAATCACAATCCATGAATTCCTCCACCGAATAGAACACCTTTTGCTTAAGCCATTTTTTAATTACATTTTTGAAGGTTTTTCCTGGCAAAGTTCTTATATGCAGTTTATTAAATAGCATATACTGTTGGTAATAATAACTCTAATGCATTTTAGATCGTCTTATACTACGAGCTATAATATCACATCTATCTAATTCCGTAAGCCCAAATTTGCAAATGAAATTGTGAGCGAACGGTAGGTCATATAAAGCTGGGAGAGGTCTCATTTTAGAGGTCTGGGCATAAAGTTTTGGGGGAAAATATTCATTTTTGTTGTGTCAAGAAAATTTGTTACGGAATAAAATAATTACCATTTAAATAGCATGGGAATATGTAGGTGTAAATCAGGTGATTTTAGTGTTAAAAACAGGCGATTGTATATAATAATTTAAATAGCGTGGGAATATATAGGTGTAAATCAAGCGATTTTAGCGTTAAAAACAGGTGATTGTATATAAATTGGAAAATTCAGTTATAATAACAACACCTGAATGTGCAGTTTTGTTATTGAAGCTGTGTTTTTGTTTCAAAGTGAGAATTAAAATCAAAGCTTAGGCTATATGATTAAACACATTATAAAATTACTTCAACTGTACTTTTTTACTGTAATGAATAACGCTGGAAGACCACCCCGCAAAGGTAGGCCATCACGAAGAGGTATTGCTCCTAGAAATGTAGCCTATATATAGGGGCTTTGGTCCATACAAGCCACTAGTTTGTTTCTAGTATTGTAACCATGTCTCTCATATTGGTTATCAAATTGTAATATATTTTGTTGGACATGAATTAAGTTAAATTATATATATAGGCAAGGCATTATATATATATATATATATATCACTATCATCATTATATATATCATAATCCCAAGTTTACATAAACCGGGTCTACAGGATTGTCTGTTTGACAACCCAATAATGAGCCTTATAGCTTTTTTTTTCAATATAAAAACTCTCCCTGAAGGACCCGAATTGCCCCAGAGTCGTACACCATACATTAGCATTGAATGGAATAGGCCATAGTATGTTAGATATGTTAGAAGAAGTACTTCCGAACTAACACACTGCTTTAATTTTCTTAATAAATAAATTACCCTAGATAGTCTTATGCAAAGATTTGCAACCTGAGATTCCCAGGTAAGCTTACTGTCCAAATGCATACCCAATAATTTAACGGTATTAAATGTTTCCTTTTCCAATAGAGTGTGATTAAGCGAGAAGATTATATATGTTCGGCCTTGTCTTCAATCTTTTGTAATTTGCAGGAAATCGTTCATGAACATCTAAATTATAAGTCGTGGACGACTAAAATGGTAAATTATAATTTTAATTAGACATGTTCGCTTATCATACAAGACGAAAGACTTGATTTTCAGT
>JAGFPH010000037.1:1171508-1190228 GCA_018207615.1 Philaenus spumarius
GAGTAACGAAAAAGCGTTACCAAATTGGTTGCTATGGCGATGACAAAAATAAAATACGAGTAACGAAAAAGCGTTACCAAATTGGTTGCTATGGCAATGACAAAAATAAAATACGAGTAACGAAAAAGCGTTACCAAATTGGTTGCTATGGCGATGACAAATATGAAATACGAGTAACGAAAAAGCGTTACCAAATTGGTTGCTATGGCAATGACAAAAATAAAATACGAGTAACGAAAAAGCGTTACCAAATTGGTTGCTATGGCAATGACAAATATAAAATACGAGTAACGAAAAAGCGTTACCAAAAGGGTTGCTACGCCAATGAATGTAAATACATTCAAGAAACATGTGTTTTCGTTCATCAATTTAAATTAGGAGACGATCGCTTCCGTCCGGCGTAGTTCAGATATTATCATCAAGCGCTGAAATTTTAGGTTAAGCCTAGAAAGTAGTTTTAAGTCGAGGCCTAACCTAAAATTTTTGTATGTATGTTGCCGTTAAGACAGATAAAACAAATTAAACATACGCACAATAATTTTAGGCTCGGCCTAGACGGATGAACGAACATTTTATGTTTATTGAATTAATTTACAATGAATGGACACTTAACTGTGTTCACAGTATTAGCTTTGATGTTATAATAATTAATTCTACACCTTTATTATAATAACATTAAACGTATGGAAACAGTAAATATTTGTATAAAATACAATCTAATAATAAACGGCAATTGAAAGATTCAAATTATGTGTGTATGTTGCCGTTAAGGCTGGTAAAAGAATTGAATAAAAGGCGTGATGAACTTCGTTCCTGACAGGGGTCCCACGGCCGCACACATTTACTATTTCATTTTACCATAGATTTGTAGGATCAATCTAAAGAATCGATTAGTATAACTTGCATCGAGATATAGTTAGCAGAGGCCAAGCGAATAAACAGCTGATTAACGCGTCGTAAATTATTGTATGTATGTTGCCGTTAAGACAGGTAAAATAAATTAAACCTACACATAATCATTTTAGGTTAGGCCTACACACTGATAACCCAACATTTTATGTTTATTGAATGTACTTAAAATGAATGGACATTTAACTGTGTTCTCCATCTTAGCTTTGATGTTATAATAATTAATTCTACACCTTTATTATAATAACATTAAACGTATGGAAACAGTAAATATTTGTATGAAATACAACCTAATAATAAACGGCCATTGAAAGATTAAAATTATGTGTGTATGTTGCCGTTAAGGCTGGTAAAAGACAAAAGAAAAGGCTGCATGAACTTCGTTCCTGACGGGAGTTCCAAGTCAGCACACATTTACTTTTTTTACAAAATACTTGTCTTATTATTTTTGGATGTAGGAAATATATTGAAACAAAATGGCGGCCGTTAAAATATTTCGAAAACCGGTATCTTTACAATTTCAAGAAACCAATTATTTTCTTTTTTTAATGACAAACATACATTTTTTATTGTTTCTGCAACTCAAAAGATAACCGATTTATTGGGTAAACACTAAACAAATTTTATATTATGGACAACAACCAAGATACAAATTTTTACATATGGTACACTACAGTAGATTAAACAGCTGATTATTGTATTTATTCCAATTTCTCCACGTCTATTCAGTAGTGTTAAATTGCAACGCCTCCAGTTGTCTATTAGAACAGCTTGTTGCATTTTAAGGGAACGGATTTAATTTCCGTTCAAATTTGAGGGTTAGAGCTCGTGGACGCTGCGAGCGCGGTGGGTTCGCGATCTCGGCTAACGGTCCGACGTTCTACCGTTGACATGTTCTCCGTTAGGCCTACATCCGTACCCCTAGGCGCTTCCGCCAGCGTGTGCGCTTATTTGCCCGCAACGCGTACTGAACGCTGGAATATAAGTTTTGAGGGCGAATTGCCCGAAATATATTGAAAACTCGCGCTAGAGTTTTGAAAATTACAAAACTAAATACACATGTTCCCGGCGTACAACAAATATGTATTAGCTGCTATAACGGCTTCGTGCGTGTAAATAACAGGACTCGCAAGCTACATCATTAACTTCTTTTAAACAATATTTTCATTGGTTGTATAAATTACTACAAAAATGCATTAAGTCTAGAAACAAAACAGCATTATTTTCCTAGTAGCAAGGAAAGTAGAATAGAGTATGGTTTGTACAGTTGGGGATAAACATGTAGTCTACAGTTGTAATTAATATTGAGAAACATTTTGTCAGGATGATTCTAAACAAGAGTAGATTGGAACATTCAAAACCATTGTTTATTTCTTTACGAATATTACCTTTAAGAAGGTACTTGTATATTTACTAAGTACTTAAGTTAGTTTTATTAAAAGTAGAAACAGGCAGCTACTGATCGGTGTGATGGGAGGAGGGAACGGTTAAGAATTGCAGGAAATTTTGTAGTACCAAAGCCTTTTAAGACTTATTTTATGAAGAAGTTTTGCTTCCTCGGGCCAACATTGTTTAATGTCCTTCCTGGCCACATCAAACGTGGAAATTCGCTTTCATGTTTTTTGCGAGGATTGAGAAATTGGCTCTTTGAGCAGGAGGATGTTGAACACTTGTTAAATGTACATAGTAAATGGTTATTTAATAGTATAGTGATCTTTTAAGTATTATTCCTCGTACAATGGTCTAAAATATGTGTACATTTTTTGTTATTTTGCCTTTTTAATTTGTTTGTCTCTCTTGTTTAGCAAGAACATAATATAATGTATATTGTTAATATTTGGGTAGAATGCTCGCCGATATTTAAAAAAAATTAATTTCTGAAAAAACTCTTTTTTTAAAGATATAATAAGGAGCTATATATCTTTTGGTTGCTGTCATATTTATGTTTCGCAAAAGGTACGAGTGGCTATTCCCAAAGCGGGCTATGCCTTTAGGAGAGCCGGGTGTTTTTCTTTGTTTTTGTTTTTCTCTTCTAGAGTAATGTGGGTGTTTTTCTTTGAAGTGTACTATATTTTTCTTTAAATTGAAGTAAATGGGTTTTTACTTTGAGTTTAAATAGTAAAATGTTATTGTAATAAGCTGTGTATATTAGTTTTATGTATAGGTCTGTAAGTGCGATTGGGCGAAAGTGTTTATATTTAATAATAAATATGATACAAATCAAGGTTCACTTCATGTCTGTTGTTCTTTTTTTCTCTCACTGGTTTCTAACGTATAAAATAGCTTTAATAGATGTGTTGATACTTTGTATACGTATTGCTTCTGGAAAAATAAATAAATTTAAAAAAAAAGTTAACGATAGGAACAGACGATGTAATGGAGGGTTACAAAATTGATTTTTGTTAGGCCATCGTCTTCGTTTACTGTTATGAACGAAAAATACGCTTTGAAAAACCTTTACGTTCAACGCTAAATAATTCGACCACGCAGCTGAACCGTTGACGTGCGTTGAGCGAACTTCCAAAATTAAGTTTATATGTTTTAGGGTTTCAACCAACAATTTGTTAAACTGGTCTACGAAATTTTTTAGTAGAATACCTAGACTTTTCGGTCTAGTCATAGGACGGCTTCGCTCTGCTCGGCCGTAGCCCTCGGATCAGAAGATGGCCCCACGTGTATTTGAACCGGTACTGGGGAAGCCAGCGAGCAATTAGGTGGTGCAAAAAACAAAATGTGCATAATAATACCCCACGTATATTTCCTTAGATAAAACCCTAAAAAAGATTATTATAGTACGAAAAATCTAAAAAAAACAATAGTTACTTAGACAACTAACGAGAGTACCAAATTTGGACCAAATGTGACTTAAAATGCGGCCAATATAGTGCGAACACGTTAGTCGTACAAATTCGTTAGAAAAAAACCAACCGGAATCAGTTTTTTGACAGGAAGAAATTTTTTTTTTAACTTGTACTAGTATGAAACCTTTTTGGGGTTTTATGTAAACAATAAATATAGAAGGTTACCTATTCTACACATTTTGTATTTTACACGACCTCATAGCTCGTCTGGTTCCCTCAAAATCGATCAAAACGTAAACCACGTGGGGGTAGGGGTCGGCTACGAGCGAAGCGAAGCAGACGAAGCCACGCGCGAGCCGGGGCTGGAGGCTGGGGTGTAAGCAAATTCTACTAATATATTTCATACATTGAGGCAGCTATTCAGCGCCCTCGTGAGTAGACCGATCTCAGAAATAGTTGGTCGAAACCCTAAAACATTTAAACTTATTTTTGGAAAATCGCCTAATTCACGTCAGCGTTCGGCTGCGTAGTAGTCTTATTTAAAATATAATTTCCTTCACATTTATAAAATTAAACTGTCGAAGGCGTGCGAAGCACTCTGAGATCTCTCCAGTTGCGCAGATTTTTGTATTACTGGGTTTATTTCGCCAACAGTTCTCAGTAAATTTAACTTTACAATCTTTAAGGACCGCCATTTTGAAACTGATTCTGGACGGCAGACGAAAAACTGTACATTTCGAATCTCAAACAAATATTTTTCAGAGGATGTTAGTCCACAGCGAGTAAACGACCTCTCCAGCCTCCCTGGTACTTATATACGTGGAAGTCCGTAGAATGTTTGAATGGAGTCCGAAGTCCATTGAGAAGCCCGTTCCGGGAGTTGGCAACAGATCAATGAAACGAAAGTAAGTGGCTTGACCCGCTATATTTTAACGGCGCGCTTAATTCCGCGCAACGCAGCCAACGCCAACATAAAACTCCGGATAAACTACGCGCTAACATAATCGTTTAATTTATTTCTTGGAAGGATACAAATGACTTGGCCGAGTTGGCTCGTGCGCAATTATATAGTTTCTGCGCAATTTCTACAACGGGGGAGGGAGGGGGGGTTGGTAAATGGGGGTCGTTTATTCCGTACTCGGAGTATAGTGATTGTACTTAATTCTATTACATATGTGTGGCGATAATTAATTATACATTATTTTGGGAAAATTAAAAATAATTATTCTTAACAATATCACTCATCAAATCGTTTACCAATCACAGTCGATTTTGTCTGAAACGGAAAAATGTATCGAACTGAAATTCGATAGTTAACAGAGCTAAACAAGTACGCTATTATGAATAAAAGCTGGGTATCCAAAAATAATTGGATTTTCAATACTAATTTCGTAAAAGCGGTTGAAACTAAATTTCCCTTCATATTTTCGAAATTACTTTAATTAGAGTCAACAACAGTCCAGTATTGCCAGGTTGAACGGTTGCTACATAAGATGACTTCCCTTAACCTCATCATAAAGTTTGAAGTTTGTAATTTTTATGACGAAACAAAAAGTCACTGTTCCTCCAATAAATATTTTACAGCGCAGATGTAGCCTAGCCATAAGAGTACTGTAATGAGAAATGTAAAATAATTAATAAACTCACCAACAGAGAGCAGTAAATGTTGACTGTCACTCACCTATAGCAAAACAGGTAAACTCTTATTATTGTCTATACTAATAAAGAGGTAAAATTATTGTTTAAAGAGGTAAACGTTTTTTGTTGGTTGGTATTTTTTATGTAGGGGGTAATATTTGGAACTACTCTGGAAAAAATCTTAGGTTAGGCCTAGAATTGAATAAAATAACGAATAAAACAGCCGCTTGCTCTAATATTTCCATTAACAACTGATTTCACACTTTGAAGCAACTATTTGTATTTCTAACTTTTAGATTAGATTTTTATTAAAGAACCTGGTTCTTTTAACCTTTAATATAACTGATGTTATAAAATATACGAAATAATTTGATTTGAACGTTTAACATTATTTACCATCTTAGCTTTGGGATTATTATTAATCCTACACCTTTATTATAAAGAGAACCTAACATGATTATGTGCATAGAAGGTTCCAACTGGGTTGGCGTGCGGAGCACGCAGGGGTTTCCCCTATAATATTATAAAGAGAAAAAATTTGTTTATTTGTTTGTAGTAGGTAATCTCTGGAACCACTGAACCGATTGAATAAATATTTTTCCTAATAAAAAGCTACACTATTCCTGAGTAACATAGGCTATAATTCATTTTGATAAAAACATTTTTTTATTTCAATATTTGTAAATTTAGTACCTACGAAATGAACCAAAAAAATTAATGTATTTACCAACCAATTGAATAAAATAACAGATAACACAATATTGGCTCTAATATTTCCATTAACAGCTGATTTCAAACTTTGAAGCAATTATTTGTATTTCTAACTTTTAGTTTAGTTTTTTAATTAAAGAGTAGAGCTGAGCCTCGCTGGTTCTTTTAACCTTTATTATAACTAACAGCTGTTATAAAATATACGAAATAATCTGATTTGAACATTTAACACTATTTAACCATCTTAGCACTGGGGTTACTATTAATCCTACACCTTTATTACAAAGAAAACATAACACGATTAGGCTTCATGTATAGAAAGTTCCAACGGGGTGGGTGTCCGGAGCACGCAGGGTTTTTCCCTAGTATTTCATAAAATAAAAATAGTTAACTGTAAGTTAATTAAATTAATAAACTAACAGAAATTATAACTGCTACTAGTTGTTACCCAAGTGTTCCTGAGGATGATAACTTTGACGGTGAAACGCGTCTGAAAAATAAACGTATTTTTGCGATAAATTGTTTTTAATTGTATTCCCATTTATCAAGCTTTATTGTTCAGATTCTGTAAAAGTTAGTCCATAAACGCTTTTTTAACCAGAAATTTAGTGTTGTTTGAAAATAAACCTTATTCCCCGTCCCAAAATCGAACAAACGTAAAATTCCGTAAAATTACCCTGTATGTTTTACCTGCGAAACGAGTTTATTCGCTGCGAGCGAAGCGAAGCTGTATATATTCCGAGGCTGCAAAGTCGAACGAAGCTGCGCGTGAGCCGGGGCAGGAGGCTGAGGTAAAAACAAATTCTACTAATATATTTTGTACTCGTAGACAGCTATTAAGCGCCTTGTCAGTATTTTTTGGAATTCGTTCAACTCACGTCAGTTGTTCCTTTGATCAAGTTCTTTGTATTCTTGTAAAAACAGGGTGTTTAATACTAAATCGATGTTAAGTCATCAAATATACAAGTTTACAATTGATACTAACGTAATTTGAACGATTTCATATTGCAAAAGTGAACGTATGTTAACTTTTTATAAATATATTAAATGATGTATAAAATTGTATACATAATAGATATAGAGTATTCCAGATAATAGATATAGAGTATGATATGGGAACAACAGGGGAATAAGAGCTTTGGTTTAGTTATTTTATACGTTAGGGATGTGCAATTATATATTCCCAAGGCCTCTCCGTACTTACGTTGATATTGAGTGTTGTTATGTGCGACATGCCATCTATACTATGTATACAATTTTATACATCATTTAATATATTTATAATCTAGCCTAATCTAGCTTAAGATATACTTTTCGTGACGTATGCACATTATTTTAACATGGTGCCAACTTGTTACCATATTCTAGCGACATATAAAACTCATTATTAAAATACTCCTGCTCGATTCGCTCGCCAATCCCTGCGGTGACATATGGTGATGCCAATGCAAATATATTATTATTGTATATCGTGTTACTTTTACGGAAATGATGATTCATTAGGACAGAAGCAATTGGATATAATTTGGGTGGTGGGTCGAAGTATACACGCACTATCCCCAACATTTGTCCACAAAATCCTTAATTTTGTTCATAATTTTTCAATAAGAAATTTTACAGCAACGATGATTGATTTTTCGCATTTTTAACGGGAATTTTAAATATTTTCAGAATAAAAGGTAGCCTAAAATATTCTCTGAAATGTCCTCTACACAATGAAAGTTTCGTCAAAATCGGTTCAGCCATTCCGGAGATTAGCCCGGACAGACAAAACATTTATAAATGTATGTTTGGGTTTTGGTAATGTGTGAATAATCATATGAGTTTAGAAAAAAGCTTATATTTTGAAATCGCAGACAGACAATTCAATTTTTATTTATATGTGTATTAAAATATAATATATAACATCTAGCTTAATTCTTACATTGCCTAATTAAAATACATGAAAAAAAGAGATCACAGCTATCATGAAATAGTATACGATCATGGTGCACAAACCACCTAGTAAAAAGATCCAGACAATAGAAATTGTCTAAGACTGTTTTTAAAAATCCTGTAGTTTGATGAATTTAGAATGCTTTTACGAAGCTTATTCGTGAACTTTGCACTAGCCTGTGAGGGAAGTTTACTGTATAAATTTAACCTCTGCTGTCTGACATTATGCTCACAAACTTGCCATGTGCTGTAGTTGTGTATATCGATATTTTAGACATGATCATACTTTAATTTTAAAAAAGCAACGCTTCAAGTATGTAAATATACGGAAGTACTCCGAATTTCTTGAAATAGTTTTTATAACTTTGTTTTTTCATTTTCTGTTTTTTTAGATTCCTGGTACGTTATTTTTTAATTAGTATGGTAGTCGTAGTTTAAAGTTAGAACAGTGACAATGTGCTGAGGTTGGCAGCACTGCTCACCGTAAACATAAAAAAAGTCTCCGTCCGTGTTGTTACCAACAAAAAGGCTACGTTCAGGTTTAATTCTACCTATAAGGTTAATTCAAGGGTAAATTTAACCGAGGCGAAGACGGTTGCAACAGCTGATAATTTTACCGCACAAACACAAGTCATGTCACGACCAGGAAATGTCTTATGGTAAAAGTTTCGCCAGTGAAGTGGCCGTAGTGATGCAACGTATAGTGGACGAAGGAAGGCTACGTCGCGGGCAAGGTAACCTAAGCTGAATGAGTCTTGAGGAGGCTGCAGGTGTGCGTACACTCGCTCGCTTATTACAATAGACACCAATGTGAGATGAACACGTTCTGAGATCGGAAAACGGAGATTTAAGGGACGCAACATTTTCTGTTTCTGTTAAGTGTTTTACTAATACAACCAGTAAGCCTCCGTGAAAAATCACAGTCGGATTAATCAGATACACATCAGAAATACATCATTTAGAAAAAATACTTTTTAAAAACAACAGACTTTTGCTAGACCTATGATGACGGGGATTTTTAACTCGGTAAATGTGTGCAATTATAAAGATTATAAAACTGTAGGCTATTTGTTAAAATTGTGTATTTATATTCATTATTATATATCTAAATCAAGATACAAATATTATCTTTTAATTGCTTTCAAATTGATAGAACAAACCATTTAGAAGTTATTAAAATTATAATGAAGAAATTAATAATGGAATTTGTTTATATGTAATACGAAGATGTACGAATGTTTCCAAATACAAACGAATGGGTATCTCCTTTAAAATCCAACCACCAGAAGACAGTTTTTTTGACTAAAAGTATCTTTTTTTTAGATTTTTCGTATTATAATGGAACTTTCCTTGTTGGGTTTAATCTAAATAAACTAGTAAACCCCCGTGAAAAATCACAGGCGGATTAATCAGATACACATCAGAAATACATCATTTATATAAAATACCATTTCAAAACATCACTCTTTATCTAGGTAGGACGTTAAACACACAAAAAAAAAAAAACTTTATCTAGGCCTACCTAACTATGCTGACGGTGATTTTTAACTCGGTAAATAACTCATAAAAGACTATAAAACTGCAGGAATATTTGTAAACATTTTGTATTTATGTATGTTATTGTATATTTCAAGAAAGATAAAAATATTATCTTTTAATTGATTTTCATTTTATATTGAAAGATCAAATGATTTAGAAGTTATTAATATTAAAGTGAAGAAATGAATAATTGAATATATGTTTATAATTTGTATGAATGTTTCCGAAGCTAAACGAATAGGTACCTCTTCTTTAAATTTGTATAAATGTATATATTGATAATAAAAGTTTTATTTATATTCATTTTATAACCTCAAAGCAAATCTTACAACGTATTATAGTCTACATTAGTTCTTTACTCATATTTTAAAATCAACTTCACAAGACTTATGTTGATTGAAGTTATAAACATAACCCCAAAGTATAATCTACGCCAGGATTTGTTTAAGTATTACAGATGATGGGTGGAATCAGCTGTTATATTGTATTGTTATTATTTTATACGTGTGTATATCACTCGCTTTTATAAGGAGTTGATAGTTCGATCGCGCTGACGAATTAGCTGAGCGAATTTCCAAAACTAAGTTTATATGTTTTAGGGATTCAACTATTTGGGAAATTTTTCTACCGGCGAAGCTGTCTGCGTGTACGAAATATATTAGTAGAATTTTATTTGTTTGCAAGTCAGCCTCCAGCCCCGGCTCACGCTGCTTCGTTCCGCTCGCAGCGGAACAACACGCTTACTATAAACTGCTTTGCTTCGCTAGCTGCGGATCAGAAGCTTCCACCGTGGTTATTTTAAGTCTAGCGCTATGGACGCACGTGTGCGTCCGCTTTAAAATAGTAGTGACTAGGGGAGACCCCTGCGTGCTCCGCACGCCAATTCCCAATGGAACCTTCTAAAAACATATGTTATGTTTTATTTATAATAAAGGTGTACGATTAATAATAACCTCAAAACTAAGATGGTAAATAATGATAAATGTTCAAATCGAATTATTTCTTAAATTTTGAAATCAGGTGTTAATGGAAGTATTGGAGCAAACAGCTATATTATCTGATATTTTATTCAATTGGTTGTTGTGGTAATAAATGTAAACACATGTGTTGGTTTATCATTCTAGGCATAACCTAAGATTTTTTTCCGACTAAATTTACAAATATTGAAATAAAAGAAGGTTTTATCGAAATGAATTATAGCTTATGTTACTCAAGGATAGTGTAGCTTTTTATTAGTTTATATATTTTTTTTTTATTGTTTCAATCGGTTCAGTAGTGCCAGAGATTACCCCTACATACAAAAAAAAAAAAAACTTTACCTCTTTATAATATTAGTATAGATTATTACGTAGAGGGGTTCAATAATACAAAATAAGTTAGTAGTGATAGTACTTAAATTCTTGTTAACACGATCACTGCTAAGGACGCACATGTGAGCTTGACACTGAGCACTAGGCTATGAGAAGCGACCGACGCACAGTGCATTGCTTCCTTCGCACGCCAACCCCCGCATTGTGAGTATTTTCAATACACCATGCATTGCGTGCTTCGCACGCCAACCCCCGTACTGAGATACTTTTCAATACACAATTCATTGCGTGCTTCGCACGTTAACACCCCGTATTGGGAATATTTTCGATACAGAGTGAATTTTAAGCCTATGTGCTGTGGAAACGAAGTGGGTCTACTAGTTATTATCTAATATAAACTATTTATTGGTATGAGGGAATTCAGAGGGAAATATCAAGTACCTGTGTCAGGTAGAAAAATTGGGCAGTTTGTATGTCACCGACACCCCGGCCTGTCCCTTGTTTTTATACCTGTACCTTGTTGGTCAGTTTGTATATTAGAAATGACCCAAAAAAAGTTGGGCAGTTTGTACGTAGCCCACAGAAACAGATGACAGACGCATTGAAGACGATAGTAAAATATACCGTAATATACCATCCTAAGAACTGGTAAAGAGCAGTAATTCGACAACCTTTTCAGAACATAAATCGAAGAGTTCGATTTTGTGGACAATGCACTTATACGATAACTCCAATTCAATTGTGAATCAATTGTCAAACCGAGAAATGTTCTACTTTCTACTTCAATTAGTTGATAATTATCTGCAAAGTAATGTAATTAGTAATAGTAACATCACTCTAAATAGCGGAGTTGTAGTATGGCCTTAAATTGTGTTAAATTACCAAGTTTAGTTCTACACACAAGATTGTATAAGCAACTAAATTAGGTAACCGACAACCTACGCCTTTCTAACCGCCTTATCACAGTTAGGCCAAACACTATAAGTATTATGTAAATACAACTATGGAACGTGTCAAGGTATCGTGCGTGCGCATGACTCACAATTCGCACACACTTGACGTCTTGTAGTAAAGGCATGGACCAATACGCGCGTTGGATGCGCACATCTCTGATCCATAACTGGTTAGTAGCGAGATTGTGAATTAGCAAAGATTTTAATTCCTGGACGGAAAATGTTGTCTCTTTTGATAGTAAAGGTTTCGACATGTTAAGATTTTATATGTAAAATCATTAGTACAACGTTACGGTCTATAGATTAAAGTAGAAGAGTTCTCGTTTTAAAAGTAGGCGAGTTCTCGTTTTAAGTAGGCGATAGAACTAATACTCAACAGAATGGAAGACGCGAGAAAATATACATCCTCAAGTCTCCTATGATCGATCGTTATTAGCGAATTTCGATAGGAAAGATGAGCTATCGTAGTGGTTCTTACGGTGATACCTAAGGTCGGAAGTGGTTAATGAGCACCGATCCTGGTCCCCAGAACACGTTTTTTAGTGTCATTAAAAATTTGATATATGTATATATGTGTTTGCATTTTAACGGCCGCATTTTACGTCCGATTTGATCCAAGTTTAGTACACACGTTGGTTTTCTGAATCGTTCGGACGAGTTCGTTTGTCGAAAAATCCAACAACAGGAAGCACGTTTTTTTGACAGCAAATTTTATTTTTTACACGACCTTATAACACGTCCGTTTCCTTCAAAATCAATCAAAACTTAAAATACCATAAAAGTACCCGGTTCAAATGCACGTGGGGACAGCTTCTGTTCCGAGACGAATTTCCCAAACAGTTGGCAGAAACCCTAAAACAGCATGTAAAGTTAATTTGGAAATTTACTCAACTTTTGTCAGCGGTTCAGATGCGAGTTCAAATTATTTGGGAAAGACGCCGAGGCTATGATTGCCTAACATCTATATTGTTTCCCACTAGACACATTTTATTCACTCGAATTCGAACTTCAGGTTCCGAAATACATACGCTAACCCTCGCCTACAAGACAGCTATTTATTAATGATTTACAAACCAACTGAATGAACGTTTCATTTCTAGCGAATAGTAGGAATATCCGTTTCGTTTTAAGGGTGTACAATACCACACGAGTAAATCCATTAAACCAAGATTAGGTTGGCCGTATGATATTGCATTAGTCACTCAAGCGCAACTAGAATATCGCTTGTAAGCACTTACGTTTTTACTATCGATGGTCTTACTTTTTTCGTCATAGGCCTATGCTTAAAAAACTTAATGGATCAAAAAAGTCCAATCTAGTCTATATTCAGCAGATAATAAAAGTCGGCCCGATATTTTTTGTTTTAAAGTAATTATACTGAAAATCGCGCAATTCGTTTCATTTATAAGCAAATAACTTTTAAGAATTATTTATATTTTCGTAATAAATGAATTATAATTTAGATGTTCGCAAACAACACCCCTAAAATTGCAACAGTTTATCTTTAAAATTCGATAAAAGGTCGGTTAAATTCTTCTTGGTACTCGTCTGAAAGACTCAAGGTAAGCGAAGAACCAAAATATTTCGGCCTATAACTCGGTTATCTTTGGACCTACAAAACAATTACGAAAAAGGTACTTTCGGACGAATTAATGATGATATTGTGAATATCTTTGCCCCACAAATAATACCTAAACGTAACGGTAGAGACACAACCTATGTTGGTAACTCAGGTTTTTTGTATCCGTATATAAACGCTGTCAGGCCTACAGGGTTTTCTGAAAGAGACTTTAATGGTTAGATAGAAACGAATGCGTTTTGACCTGTAAAAAACTTATGAAAAAGGTACATTCGGGACTTACCAATAATGATATTGTGAATATCTTTGTCCCACAAATAATACCTAAACGTATCGGTAGAGAGTAGGCCTACTGAAACACCCTATACATGTACAAAAGGCTTTTTTTATGCGTACACAATCGCTGTCAGGCCTACAGGGTTTAACGAAAGAGGCTTTAATGGTTAGACAGATATGAAGTCTTTTGACCTACAAAACAAAATATGAAAAAGGTACATTCGGGATTAATAATGATATTGTGAATATCTTTGCCCCACAAATAGTACCTAAACTTATCTGTAGAGAGTTCTGACACCCCTTATACATGCTGAAAACTAAGGCTTTATTTATGCGTTTACAAACGCTGTCAGAAGATAGACCTATAGGGTTTTCAGAAAGAGACTTTAATGGTTAGGCAGAAACGAACGCCAGCTACTGTCGTATTCTGAAACATCTGTAGCCTAATAATAATTTTCGAGCAATTACAATAAAAACTACAATTAATTTTTACATTACCTCCTGTGAGAAATGAATATTTTTATTAAAAAAAAACTAACATAGATAAATCAAAAATTTGTTAATTATTTACCAGTGAAAGATTGTTTTCCAAAATGGACTACTTATTTCTAAGATTACCCTAAACAACGCACGAACATTGAAAGGTTATCCCTTAATGTATGGAAATACATGTATGTTTGAATACGTTATCAAAGCTTTAAAAACTGCGCGAACGTTCCACAGGGAGCGATTTTAGGAAGTACGTACATTACCTAATTCCATTACAACTCTTCTACGTAAATGAAAGCTCATCAAGAAGTGGTAATAAAAAAACGAACGATTCCCTTTCGTCTGGACCGCGCTAAAACCGACGTGTGCTTGTCCCGTGTTGTACCTGCCCCCCTCCCGCAGCCCCTCTCCCTACTTGCATACCACAAAAACAGTCCGGTACAAACCGGGCAACGGAAAAGTGTCCGTAACACGCTATCGCGTGTACTGGAACGGAGCGAAGCGAGTGATTTGATTTAAACTTACTTGTTACAGTGTCGTGACTGTTTTGTTGTGTTATCTTAGCCGCTTTTTAAACACTAAGTAACCGTGTTATTCGACTTGTTAAAAAGTGCAAAGACAAAATTAGAGAAGTTACATGTAACACGTGTAAAGATTTCCCACATCGAGTCGGTATTGATCAATGAAATTCTGTAACTTTTAGCTACATGTAACTTGTTACAAGCATGTTACAAGTACGTTTAACAAGTTGAATAACACGCGTCGCTAGCGTAAGCTTTAATGAACAGATGTGTTTTCCGTTAACTTGATTTGTACAAGAAGATCGGTACCAGGGCATCTGGAATAAATCTATGGAGGAATAGAAATGAAAAAGTAAGCAACATTTGTAGCAATTTGGCGTGGAAGTAGAAAATGAGATAGTGGTGCAATGGCATCTTAGTGCGGAATGATTTGCGAGCTAATAACTCATATAAAAATCTTAGTTACCCACCTAAAGGTTTATGATAACTAAGTTGAAAAACTTCCTGGATTAAGTCACTTTCACTGTACATTCTCTCGCCTTAAAGGGTTTCCTGAAGAGGCGGCCATCTTGGATTTGTATCCCGTGAGAGCGATGTTAAATTCGAAACCATTTATTTCGTTTATTTTTTGTCATAACATTCGTCGAAAGGTCTCATTTTAACCACACTCACAAACTCGACCGTTTTGCGATTCGCATTTTTTTAAATCGATTAATTTGTTGTGGAATTGGTATTTTATAAGTTCCAAGTTTGAATTTTTTCCTTACACAATAAACAAGTAAAATTAAAAAACCTCCGACACAAAAAACTTCCAAAAACTGATCAACACAGTTTCTTAAATAACCAAGAACACTCTCGACCAAGTCACCTTAAAAAAAACTACCGTCAATCAAAATCGGTTCATCCTTTTGGGAGCTGCGATGCCACATACAGTTACACACAGTTACATTCCCTCTGTTTGCGGGGGTTGAAAATGGTTTTAAATTATGCAATGTCAAGCTACCAGACATTACACTGGTTGGATACCGCTACTGGGTGAAGCGCTGCAGCTGCAGTGACGTTCTCTTTTGCTGGAGCAGAGCCCTATTTTCAACCAGGCAACAAGCAGTAACAATCAACTCGTAATCTCGTTCCCGAAGCGCAACGTCGACTATATGCTGACTGCAGTGCAATACACCTAAAATTTAAAACCTCCTTTCTGCAAAAAATTAAAAAAAATTTCCCCTAAAACCGTAAAAGATGTCCGATTGAAATGGGACAAAAACAGAAATTTTTGTTACATTGTTGTTCTTAATATTAACTCGTGTAACAGTATATTACATAGTAATTAGTTTTATTTTAATATTGAACTAGAGCGTTCAAGGAAGCGTCGCTAATAGGATTGTAATTGCGGACGGGTGGTAATAAACCCTTCAGGTCAGTTTGGCTGCCTCAAGTTAGGATGGTACAGATAGCGCCAATTAGGATGGAGCGCGAAGAGGGGGTGTGCAAGTTTCCTACGCCGGCTCCCACCACATTTCCCCTCTCGCGGCGGAGTACAGTCAGAGCCGCCTGCCCTACCTAATTCATGTCTGCTATATAGTCGTGTTGATTGTATATCAACACTTTTTGGTGGTGACTGTACTTAAGACTCACAGTCGAGTAGGAGAGGGTAAGACGTTACAGCGCATGCTCAAGTGACGCTTCACACTACTTGGCACTATCTGTACCTTAAGTGTTAACCCGGTCTTTTTTCGAGGTTGTCGCCTCGCAAGAGAAACACGATAGCGTACCGGAAAAGTCCACTTTCGGTACTAGTGATGAAATATAATATTTCTCATAAACCTATCTCTCTTTATTTTCGAAAAAGCTTAGATTAAAAAATGTGGTACAGGTACTCATAGGCTATACTTCAGTAACAAAGTTTGGCCCCGCAACTCTAATTTGTTTTTGAGTTTTATATTTTATTCGAGCGTCGTTTTAGCATCTTTTAAAACTAGGTTTATTTCATTGGAATATCTTCGTCCGTTGTTGAGAAACTGAGTGTAGGACAAAGAGTCCGGGTCGACCACAAAATATTTAAAGCATCTGTACCTTTTTTAATTTTGGCAGTTGGCCTCTTTGTCCCCCCCCCCCGCCCTTTCCTGGCACCAACCTAACAAATCTATTAAATAGCATCTACGGAATTATCATTATATAAGTAGGCCTGCATAAGTAGGGCTTTAAACTATGTTCACAGTGTTAAGCTGTGGTCTTTTCATTAACAAGTGCAGAGCTAAATGTCATACCCATGTCTAAATGTTCCGTCCAAAGATGACTGAGAGTCTACACTGTGGACTCTTCGTCCTCCCCTGCAAACCGGTTAACCAATGTTTACGACCGTCTGAGAACACAGGCTCGTTGTCTGTATCTTTTTGAGGTACAACACACAAAAAAGTGCAACATTCCTTTTCGCTTGAAAAATTAGCCTTTGATTTCCAATAGTAATCAAAACAGAAACCAAATATCTGTGTGTTATGAGCACTTGCTGCCGTTCGCACAACTGCGCATGCCTGAACCGAAGTAGTTGTGCGGTACAGCGTGCAATCCATCCGATCGTAAACATCTTTATTCCGCCAATCTAGTTTACGGTCGACAATAATTGGCCAACAAATTCACCCGTCCACCGTAATATCTCCTACATCTCGACTTTATTCTGCTTTCTTGCCGTGGAGTTTTTGCCCGCGCGCAGGTATGTCGGACCGTCGTTAACTGTTGATGTCGTAAAGTACGGAACGGGGAATGTCGGACCGTGGACCGGCATCAAAGCTGATGCGGCGAGGAATTCGGAACAGCCGATGCTTAAAGAATCTACTTTGTTTCTTTCCGCGTAATCTGCGCACACGGCGGATGAGCTTGTCAAGCGATTCGATCAGCTGTTTCATTCGCGTAAACAAAAGGGTATGTTGTTTCATGAAGGGAAAGTACTTGATGAAGAGTAAGGGGTGAGATCGTATTTTCTACCCGCATGCAGATGTTCCCATGGATAATACGCCCTCACCAGAAATTCAATGTCTTCTTGACTTCGGTGTACGGTATTTTGTTACATAATCAGACCGATATAGATGAAACAAAAGAAGTATTCAAGATTTACAGCCGGTTTGTAGATTGTTTAGTTAATGCGTAATTAGTGAATGCTGCGTTAAGTTAATGGCCAATCAAATTTTATGCTCCGCTTCTAGAACATATTTAGTAAAACAAATTAGCTAATCTTTAATGAACCTCTCAATGTGATTCATTTTGCATATATATATATATATATAAGGGAGAAAAGTATGTGGGTATGCATGATGCAATTTGAACAGTTTGACTGATCGGACCAAATTTAGCAGTGATTTAGCACAAAAGGCTAATGAAACGGCTAAGGCCGTGAAAGTTATTTCTCTTACATTTAAGGATTTAAAATATGGTAACTAACCTAAAACAGTACACATTTAATACCTATAAGAATGGAAAGTTTAAAATTTGTTCAATCCAGCCCACAATCCAAGAGCACACGCATTTTGAATAGTTGCGTTTAAGAGATGAAAACGAAGCGAGAAACCAGTAAAAAAATAAAAGAAGCTAGAGAGCGGAAATGTAAAATCTTTCGTGAACTAGAGGTAACGGTTAAGGGGGTAAAAAGGTCAAAACACGCGTTTTTCGAAGAAAAGACACGTATAAACCGGGAGACTGAGCAACATTTCTAATATATCTATATATATAAAAGCGAAATACCACTCACTCCCTCACTGACTCACTCATCACGATTTCTCAAAAACTACCGAAATGGATTGAAATGAAATTTGGTATGTAGCTTCCTCTAGTAAGCCATAGGTGCTTACTAAGAAAGGGTTTGAAAAATTCAAAATTTTAGGGGGGTTTGAGGGACCAAAGTTAATAAATCACGATTTCTTCAAAACTACCGAACGGATTGGAATGAAATTTGGTATGTAGCTTCCTCTAGGGCCAAAAGTGTTCACTAAAAAAGGGTTTAAAAAAATTGGAAATTTTAAGGGGTGTTTGGGGGTAAAAATTACTAAATCACGATTTCTCCAAAAT
>JAGFPH010000037.1:1200276-1219588 GCA_018207615.1 Philaenus spumarius
TAAATATATATGTGCACTGAATTTTTTAATAAGTAATTTTTGTTAATGAATTAAAACTGTGTTTTATTATGTTCTCTGCATTTTAGTATAAAATAATTTGTAATAAAATATTTGGCGTTTGAAATAAACCCCGTAAAATTAAAAAAAAATATATCATCATTAAGTCATAAACAAGTGAAAATGAACATAATATGTTTCATCCCGTGCACTTCTGTGAGTTTCGGTTCATCCGGAAGTAGTTAGTAAAAACTGCAAGTGATTCTGGTAATTCTGAATACATTTTAAATTAGGTTAGATCTAATAAACATAGTTTTATCCGTGACTTATACATTTTAAACATTCTAAAAAAATAAAATGTATTAAAATACACGTGTCTTCTGGGCGAGAGTTATAATATGCGTTCCCCAACGCGACGCATGTGGCGCGATAGCGTCACGCAGTTCGCGTAATGTCATCTCACACGCATCAATAGGGTCAAAATGTGCGCTTAGTGTGTACCAACGTCATCAACTTGACAGACACAGACAAAGTATAATCACCCCCTTCAAAGTATAAGCCCGTCCTCGTGCTATCGACCTTACACGTTAATCGACAAGTATTTTCACATGAAGAAAAAGAAGAGGTTTTAAATAAGTATAATTACAACAACTTATAAGATTTTTGTTAATAATAAACCTTGATGTTTGATAGTCTTTTAAAAATGACAAATTAGTTTAAACTTAAAGCTTGCATGTTCTTTTGAGTTTGATACTTCATAACATTGGCATATTTAACTACAATGCTACCTACGGATAGTTTGGTTATGTAAAGAATGTCCTATACTTAAATTAATTTACTTTCATTTCAATTTAGAGTAAAAATAATGTCTAATTACTAACGGGTATAAGACCGTGGGCTGCGATTGCTTACGGGTGGAAAGGTGCTAACAAGTCGCGACTTCGTTTATTCTTTTTGGTTCGCCGCCATTCTTGTACCTGCGGGGGGTGGGAGGTAAATCAATGTACTGTAGTTACGCCACTGACTGAATAGCGCTAAGGTTTTGAACATTCGTTCCAATCAAAGTTGTATACATCCATATAAGCGGCTTTGTCCTGACTGATTGACTGCTGACTGACATAGAATCAACTTCGAGCAAAGTTACAAATACGAAAATTAAAAAAAAAGATACGCACACTAAGAAAGGATTGTGCAAAAATTTTATTTTAAAGTGAAAATTCGGATAAAACAGTTGTTCGGATCAAAAGCTTAGCAACACAGAGGGTCGTCACTATGGGGGGAGGGGGGGCAAGGGGGCGTCGCCCCCAATAATCTTAAAATTCCTAAAGTTGGGAAATTTGAGTTTTGAAAATGTTGGAATTATGGATTAAATTGCACGCAAAAACCTTAAAAAAACTCCAACTTTGGGTTTATGTTCCGAAAGTTTTTGTTGTTAATTACCAACATTTGCAAATAACAAGCAACTTATAATATCCAATCCAAAAATGTTGGGTAAATCCAAATATTTCTGTACCAAACAAATACATTGTCTTCTTTTAAAAGATGTTCTGGAAAATTTAGTTCCATCCCTTGTTATTGTGGCAACACTGACTGTCGGACCAGTGTTGTCAAATTGGGTTTTCCCCAGAATTGGGAAATTTTTAATTTTGCGGCAAATATTTGGGAAAAGAAAATGGTGGGATGGGGAACGTTTTTCAATAATGTGATGAACGTGTTACAATTCTTGTAAAATACTAAAAACTCTTTTAAAGTACTAAATATAGCACCTGTTAAGACCCTGCTTAGAGAAGTCAATTTTTCAAAATAATCCGAGGGTACCTACAGAGCCCATCTCCACTGGGATTTACTACACACAACATAACCCAGAACCCCCTTTTCGCGTTTGGAACCACCACCACCACCACAGAAGTTGGGAAATGTTTTCAATATAGTTGGAAATTTTAGATTTTGCCGCTCCCCCCCCCCCCCAGTAATTTGTTGTAGCAACGTCCCTGGCAGCACATGTTAATTTACAATTATTACTATAGTAAAAATCTTTAAAAAATTTGAATCAGTTTATTAATCTTCAGAACCAACAGCTTTTTTAGGTTAGATTAACAACTAAAGTCAAACACAAACAAAAATCAACGAAAAATGCTTACTGTATTATATATTCCATTCAATATCTGTTGTTACATATTATAAATCTTTAGTAACAAAGCTATTTATTTAGGCCTACATAAATAATCTGGTTACAATTCTTGCGGAATGAACAAACCACCGCATTCTAGGAGTAAGCTTAACAACTACATATACTGATCTGCCTACAGGTACTGCGCTCTAGCGACAACACTTTAAGTTTAAAAAATTACATAGCAAATACTTTTTTAAATTACTGAAATGAATTACAATCGATAAAAAAAAACTTCAATATGTTTTACCAAAAACGATGCAAATTATATAATGAAAAAATAATCATACTAAAGTATGTGGCAATTATACTGTTTGTAACGACAAACGTCAAAGTTATTTCTCAACTATTCTAAAAGGTGGCAGCACATACGTTAAACTTATTTTTATTTTTATTTATACAGTAGGGGTACATTTCGTATTTACCTCTTATAAAACTTATGAGGCCCCTTTCAATCAAACAAAAACAATGTTTACAATAATTTGAACAATATCGCTGAACGAACAAGAACTCTCTAAAAACTCGTAAGTGGAATTTTTGGATTGAACATTTTTGGATGAGGTGAATATACGAACTCGCGAGCGCTTTGATTTCGTCGATGATTTCTTTTTCTTGGTTTACACTTACTAATAGGTGTATTGGGTTTAGTCGTCACGCTACCGATGGAATGGACATTGGACTCTAAGTTAAATTAGTGTACTTGGTGATACCTCTAAAGTGGACATACCGGTAGTGCTTTCTTATTTTTCAAATGTCTCAATTGCCTAACTTGGTTGCTGTGTTAATGAACGTAAAAGCGTAAAAGAAACTTGTGTGAGTTCAGTATAGGCCTATAACTTAAAACCATGTTGTTAACGTTAATATTTACCAACAGATATTAAAATTATAAAATTTATATCTTTCTCGATCCTGCGTTGACATTGGTCAGTATTAATCGAAAGTAAATCTATGTTTAAATATTATTTGACTACAGACAATCATGTTTATGTTATTTTGTATTTTTAGATTTAAATTATAAATGCTCTCCGATTTCCAAGGGATGATAACCACTCAGGGGTTTAAAAAATCAATAGGAACAAATTTAATTACTAAATATTTATCAAACAGGTAAAGTAACAGATTTACATAGCACAAGCAGAACGTGACGCTTTGATTTATTGTTACGAATAATAATAATCAAGACCTTTAAAGTTTCAAGTTTAAATTATTGATATTTAAAAAGAAATTTATTGACCACGCAAATTAAAACAAGAATGGATTTAAATTTTAAATGAATAGGCCAAGCTTTGAGCTGTAACAATTTAGGTTAAAGTAAGTAAAAAATATTAGTTTTTTAAAATCAAGTTTCTGATAAAATGTTCTTTTCATAGGCCTACAAGTTTGTTTCCTTTTACACAATTTTAAAATAAAGGTTAAAAGTTTAGCTACGAGCCACTACTGAATAGATTTTATTAATGCAAATCTACACTAATATTATAAAGAGGTAAAATTTGTTTCGCGGGGTAATCTCTGAAACTACTGAACCGATTGAAAAAATAGTTTTACTAATAAAAAGCCACACTATCCCTGAGTAACATAGGCTATAATTCATTTAAATAAAAACATTTTCAATTTATTTCAATACATTTGTAAATTTAGTCGGAACAAATCTTAGGTTAAGCCTAGACTGATCAACCAACACATGTATTTACATTTATTACCATAGTAAAATAACAGAAAAACAGACGTTTGCTAGAATATTTCCTTAACAGCTGATTTCAAACTTTGAAGCAATTGCTTGTTTTTATTAAAGTGTAGACCTGAGCCTTGCTGGTTCTTTTAACCTTTATTATAACTGCTGTTATAAAATATACGAAATAATTTAGTTTGAACATTTAACATTATTTACCATCTTAGCTTTGGGGTTATTATTAATCCTACTCCTTTATTAAAAAAAAAAACATAACATGATTATGTTATGTGATTATAGAAGGTTACAGCGGGGTTAGCGTGCGGAACACGCAGGGGTTTCCTCTAGTTAATAATAGTTTGATCATGCATCTGAACCGCTGGCGTGAGTTGAGCGAACTCCCGAAATTACTTTTATAAGTTTTAGAGTTTCACAAAACCTTGGGAAATTGGTCTAATGACGAAAACTCTTCTTTTTTCTGCCTCGGATTACGTATTGCTTCTCTTCACTCGCTTCGCGAGTTGCATTCCGTCTGCATGGGATCAGACGCTACCCTCACGGAAACATTTCCCAAAATATTGCTTTTTAATAATTGTCCTCAAGGTTGGTCATGCAATTGAGTAAAAAATGGGTTGACACTTCCATTTTCCATTACTTTACATGTGTATTTTACATAATACCATTTTATGTACGTAAAACCACGTGCCACGAAAGCCACTGGTTGAAAAGTGGCAAAGATATTTTTTTCCATTTAAATTAAAAACTAGAATTTTTTTAATATTCAATATTATTAATATTAACGAAATTAAAATAAACACAATTATTTCTTAGCTTAAGCAAAATATATATGTATTTATAAAATAATGGTGACAATATATATCTACCTAAAATAGTAATAAATTTAAAAATAAATCTAGCAATGAATAAATAATATAGGGGTCTCCTGGGCATTGCCTGTTTGAGACTTCCAACAGTTCATTAGTCATTAAAAAAGGAAATGAAAAAAAGAAGAGTTTGATGTCGCCGTTCAACCAGCTTAACAAAATTAAACTACTTTATTTTAAAATTATAAAATTACAAAAAGAATCAATAATTATTTAGTTAATTAATTAGCACCTTCAAGGTAATCACAGCCTTATAAAAAACTATATTTTCCACTATACAAAATACAGGATTCGTGCCAAGTACAGTACTTAGTTTACAAACCATTAGAAATTGTTAGAGCCAACTATGCGTCATTTAACAATTTTTAGGATTTAAAATCCTCAACAGAAAAAAGCAATGCTTTGAAATCACTTAAAAACCCTGTCAATAAATCCTCTTTAAGGGTCTTCTATACCTTGCGTATAACAGCGTAAACACGCACTTCGTATTACCGTGTTTCGGACGCCGTTTTTCAACTTAAAAAGTTGTGAATCCTCTTAAATTGTTCAGAAAGGCTATGTGCTTTTGTCTTATACCTCATAATTCAAAAAAAAAAAAAACGACGGCAAATACTTTTAATCAACGGTTTAATTAAGTAAAAATTGATAATTTTTAATGCATTTTTTTGGTAGTTTTAAACAATAATTTCCGTATTTTAAGGTAACACGTAAAAAATTTGAAGTCTTTTTTATAACTTAAAGTCATTTCCCAGAAAATTAATGTATAAATAGAATCCGAAACACGGTAATACGAATGCATGTTTCAACGATTTTGCTACGTGAGATTTTATCCTTCTGTTGCTCTACTAAAAAAGCTACAAAAGTCGCCTCTAGACAGAGCCGCTGTCACTTACGCACGCACAGCTTAGTCATCGTCTTCCGCCTCGACACTTCCTCAAATAAATGCATCGCAGTTCCCAAACCATAAACCAATGTGTTCGATATAAATTTATGTTACGTTGATCCTGTTGGTGTCTTAGTCCAGTCAATGAGTGCTCAAAAGAGGGGTGTAGAGTGCATGGAATATGCGATAATTTTTTACTTTAGGACTTTGTTAGGAGTAGTTAGGAGGTAAACATACTAAAAGTCCCCACCCCTGGGAGGTGAGCATAAGGTGGGAGGGGGGGTGGAAAGGTTCAATTTTTAGGTTTTTCGCTTATCTCTCGGAAACGGTGCACTGCAGAAAAAAATGTTTCAAATAAAAATGAAAGTTAATTACATTTCCTATAAAATAGTTTCTGTACGTATTTGTCGAATTCTCAACGGCTTTCGAGATATAAGTTATTGAAAATCGAAAATTTTCGAAAAAATCGTGTTTACCTCACTCTTTTTGTTAAACATTTGCTTATAATGCCTCCCACGACCGTTTCTCAGAAAAAAATTCAAAAACAAAGTTGTAGAACATTAAATTTTCTTGAATTTTATATACCCTTTTGCCATTTTATCTTCAACCAATCAAAAGTTATAGAATTTCTAAGATGTAGGCTACGCTTAATTTCGATGTTTCTCTAGAAATTAGTGTATATTGAGAGCCTGTTGCGTTTTAACTGCTGTAACTTGCTATCATGATGAAGAACAATACTTTAACATTGGAAATAAGGTAATTGCAATTGAAACACAACATTTTTTTATGAACTACTAGGGGAATCCCCTGCGTGCTCCGCACGCCAACCTGTTGGGACATTCTATGCACATAACAATGTTATGTATTTTTTTATAATAAAAGTGTAGGATTAATAATAACCCCAAAGCTAAGATGGGAAATAATGTTAAATGTTCAAATTAAATTATTTCGTATATTTTATAACAGCAGTTATAATAAAGGTTTTAAAAGAACCAGCAAGGCTCTGGTCTACAATTTAATAAAAACCTAACATAAAAGTTAGAAATACGAAAAATAGTTGCTTCAAAGTTTGAAATCAGGTGTTAATCGAAATATTAGACCAAACAGCTGTTTTGCCTCTTATTTTATTCAATTGGTTGCTGTGATTATTCATTAGTCTAGGCCTAACGTAAGAATTTTTTCCAACTAAATTTACTAAGTTTCTCTAGAAATTAGTATGTTGAGAGCCTGTTGCGTTTTAACTGTTGTAACTTGCTATCATGATGAAGAACAATACTTTAACAATGGAAATAAGGTAAGTGTAATTGAAACACAACACTTTTTATAATTATAGCTTTTATTATATTATACGAATCATACAATGAAAGTATTTACATGGACTGATAGAGGCTGTGTATCACGATAAATGTCGGTTGGACTTTGTGAGACCGTTAGGCCTATATCAGAAACCCTCAACATCCACGTGTGAAGTTTAGACACGTTCTATATAATATATTCCAAACAAAACCATTTTTAAGATATTTAAAAAATATTTAGGACTAGGAGGATTGTTTAGTCTATAGGCCCTAATAGTGAAATAATTGGTTTTGTGAAAAAATAGATGAAATAGAAAATTACTTTAAAATAACAAAAATATAATAAAAATATTGTGATATTTATAAAATAGTAAATATTATGCTAGTTTAACTAGTTTGTTTTACGGTCTTTTTTAAATAGGCTACCATTGGTATCTTGTAGACTATAAATCTGACAGCAAACTTTAAATGGGAGAACTTTTCTTATTTTTTTAGAAATTTAAAAATATTTAGTTAAAATATTTGTAAATGGCTGCCATTTTCCAATAGAGTGGTAAAATTTCAAAATTGTACAAGTTATTTTAAGACGTTTTTATTCTTGGAGTTTTCTAATATAAAAACATCGTACTTTGTAATGAGAACTTGTAGCCTAATAAACTGAAGGCTTTACATTTACAAATATTTTAACTACCTACATATTTTTAATTTCTCAAAAAACAAGGAAAGGTTCCCTATTTAAAGTTTGTTGTCAGATTTATAGTTTACAAGATTCTAATGGTGGCCCATTTAAAAAAGACACAATATATATATTCGTATTATTATTGTATACTGATGTAGAATGTACAGCTATGAGATATGGTAAAGACAATGAAATAAACGCAATATCCCAATTAGAGGACAGCTTCAACGTAACAGTAAACCGATGTGGATTATTTATTGACGCAGACATTCCTTACCTGGGTGCATTTCCAGATGGCCTAGTAGGTACAGATTGTATAGTTGAGGTAAAATGTCCAGAATCGTGTAAGAATTTAACATCAGATGAGGCAATACGATCAGGAAAATTTACTTTTTTAAACTCAGGTAAACTGAGTGAATGTGTAAATAAAAATCACAACTTCTATTTCCAAATACAAGGCCAACTGCATATAACTCAACGAGCAAAATGTTACTTTGTATTATGGACTCCACTTGGCTTTCGAGTTGAAATAATTCTACGGGATGATGAGTTTTAGTCTAATCAAATGGTAGACAAATTACAAAGATTTTACATTAATTGTTTATTGCCATAACTCGTAGATCCACGGCACACCCGTTCCATGGAAATTAGAAACCCAGAGTATATTGCTAAAGCAATACAGGTTCAAAAGTCCAAGAAAATCAAATAAATTAAATAGTCAGTTCAGTTCATGATAAATAAATTATTTTTATATTGTTTGCCTTCAATTATTGTACAATTCTCTGTTTGAAACTTTTATTTGTTAATGATAGAAGTTTAATTGTATTATTATTATTAATTAATTTGACATTTGCCATCATTAGTACGACGTTTCGGGAATACTAATTAACTCAAGTTATTAAGTGACTAAAAACTGTATAGGTTAGTGGTATATTTTAGTTTTACATTGTATTTCTTTAACATAGGCCTAGTTCTCGAAGTTTATGTCCTTGTAGTAAAGTTTTAGTCACTTGATAACGGAAGTTGGTTTGCATTCCCGAAACGTTGTGTTATTATTTTACACATAAATGATAGCATATGGAAAACCAAATAGCTTGCATTGTTATTTAACTTAATCTTTGGCTGATAACCTGCTCTGTGCAAGGGCTAGAATTTTAGAGAATAACACTAAACATGTTGAATGTACATTATATTTGTAATAACTCCAATCACGTTGTATGTATATATTTTGTCGTAATACTAAACATGTTCCTTGTATATATTTTTAATAATAATAAATATGTTGTATGTATATACAGTATTTTTAATAACACAAAATATTTTGCATGTGTATATTTTTAATAATACAAAATATATTGTATGTATATATTTGTAATAGTACCAAATATGTTGTATGCATATATTATAATAATAATAAATATGTTGTATGTATATATTTTAAATAATAATAAATATGTTGTATGTATATACAGTATTTTAACAACACAAAATATTTTGTATGTGTATATTTTTTAATGTTTAAGCTTATGGAAAAACTTCTTATGTGTATATTTTCTATAAGCAGTAATACTAATATTTTATATCTAGATATTGTTATTTTTGTATTTCAGATTTTTTCATAGAAATTAATTACATAATACTGTTTAAAATTGTATGGCGTAGCATTTATTTTGTACAATGCAGTAACCATTATTAAATTCAGAAGCTTTAAATTTATCTGAAAATATAATTACTTATATTAGTTGTACTCTCAGTAAGATAACATTTATTTATTATTTTAGAAAATCAAAATCAAGAGTGTTTACTATTCTTCGAATTGCGTTGAATAGCCTATAAATAATTGTAATTTGTATATTTTATTGCCATGTATAAAGGTATTACTTATGACATTGAGTGTATACCTAAATTTTGAAACTCAAGTATGGTTTATATTATAATTTGTAGAAAACAATCCACTATATTTTTAATAATTTACCTTTTGTAGCCCGTTTAATTTCCAATCGAATTGTATAATGGTCAAAATAAAATTATCAAACAAACGATAACGGTATAACAGAGTCCATTAAATGAACCGTCATTATTTTCTCTGTGGGCTATGTCAAATACGTAAAATTGCAGGTGTTATTTCAACACATTAAAAAAAAACTGTTCCATTTAATGCAGGTTAATACAAATTAATTATAAATGCCATGACGAGACAGAATGTCTTTTATTAGTAAGTAAACATTTGTTCCGCACCATAGTTTTATTTATTTACAATGCCTTATCTTTGTATTGGATGGTGCTTAGAGTTGAGGAAGGTAAGTGGGCGATGGCAGGCTGTGAGGCCTATGTTTTTAGTTCTGGATTTTTCCCCCCCGGTTCTCCCCGCGCCACCACAAGGTCACTGACTGTACTCGGACAGATTTGATTAAAATCACACTGTACATTCGAAGTTTTCCCCAAGGTAAAGAAGAGCCTTAACATGCAATGACACTATATTGTGTAGAGGCGTGGAGCGTTAAAAGTAAAAAAGTGTCTGTATAAAGTAAGTTCTGGTTTCGGAACTAGCTCTTGATTCCTGTTTCTTAGAGGATACGTGCTGCGATTATTGTACTGAATATAAAAATATTTCGCCCAGAAACACTTTAGAATTTTATTGATATACATATGTCTTAACGGTAAGATTTTTAATTTAGAAAAAATAGGCCAAGAGTGTTCGAGTCTAGTTTTCCTCGAGATTACTCTTACAATATGTTTTTGAATTGTTATACTAGGTTTGAGCGTGGACAGATAAGTACCACCCCAACAACCCAACCCATAGCCCAAGCGAGAACTCACTAAGGCCCCCCATACACGTAACGATCGGTCGTACAATCTGGTCTGAAACGACCAGATTGTACGACGGATTGGAACGTTAATGGGGATATCGGCATACATCGTAAACGATATCGGATTGGATGAAAATTTCATGAGATGCGACCAACGATCTAGCTACCTGTCCCTTCCTCTTACTCCCCTCGCCCTGCAAAGCGGGGAGGGTTTGTTTGTTGTTATCATATTTTGGCCTGGGGCTCCAGGCTCTAATCAGTTGTCAATATTCAGTGTTCAGGTGTCTTTCTGTGAGTGTCACAAGTGCATTGTATTGTTTGAAGGTGTATTGTTTGTATCTTATTCGATGGCGTGTTGGAACAGAGACAACAGTTTGGACTTTATTGACTTGTATAGGGGGTTTGAGTGCATATGGAAGGTCAAGAGTAAAGAGTACCACAATAAACAAAAACGGGAAGCCGCGTATGTCGAGTTGCTGACCTCGTTGAGAACTTCATATCTTCAAGAGTCCTCCCTGTACATAAGTATCTTATTGTGGCCGTCAATTTTTCATGAGGCTTAATAGCCTTTCTCATTACTGTATCCTGCTTCGCAATGTAGGGGGTCACCATCCTCAGTAAGTCAAAATATGTCGTCCGTCCATTCTGAGGTAATTGTTCCAGTCTTTCGGATGAATCGATAGTTCTTGAAGTAAATTGGTATGGTTAAATTTTCTACTTTCAAGCCAGGACTTTGACCAAACTCTTCTCTTCCTTTTACGTTTGGATTCACTCTCGAGCATACACACTATCACTGCGATTGCTTCCAGTTCTTCAATTGAAGACATATTTGATACACAGCACAACACAACCTTCCTTGTTCACAAGAACTACCCGACTGAGTTTAGGAAAGGCGGCAAAGTGGGGAGATCGCTGCGATGGATCGTTCAGACAAATCGTAACGTGTGTAGGGACAGCGTCGATGCGATCAGATCTGAAGCGATCTGATCTGACAGATCCATCGTGCGATCGATCGTTACGTGTATGGGGGGCCTAACGCGTGGTATACATACAGGGTGTACAAAAAGTCCCGCACTGGTTTTTTTTTGTATATTTTTTTGATACCATATTTGGTTAAACCATTCGAAATCAATTTTGAAAAATCAAAATGGCTCTAAATCAAAAATGTTAAAAACTCATAAATATCGTTGTGTGGCATATCGTTTGAAAGCTTACTTGATTATAAATCCAAAAAGAATAATAATTAGTATTAAAAAAAAAAATAGTAGGCCTACAGCAAATTGGGGCAAAATCGGAAAAAAGATTTCGTTGATTTTTGGCCGCCATTTTTATTCGGTTAAAGATATGGATGTGCAAATTTCACCGTTGGTTTTCTCTTGAAATTCTACATCGAAATGATGTATCACATGACCACCTTCCCATTTAAAAAAACAAAAATACATTCAAAATGGCCGATCAAAGATGGCGGATAAAATTTTTGAAATCGTAATGAAATAGTATGTTTACATACAGTTGGTTCCTCAATCACATCTACCTTCAAATTTTCTTTATATACGAAATATTAAACCAGCGCGGGACTTTTTGTACACCCTGTAAAATAAAACTTTTGGTGGACAAATAAATATTACTTAATAAATACAATTTTCTTAGCGCACTATCCATTTCTCCCTTAAGTTGCCGTCTATGTCCCTCCCATGTGAAATCTGAATTAATTATATTTTATTTACGCAAATCTAGATATTTTGCTTACTTTATCAAAAGACAAGCAATTACAATCATTAAAGTTTCCACAACTAAACCTATGGTAAATTATATTTTCATCAAAATTCCATTCTTTCCGTATCCCAAACACAATATATTTTGTTTTTTCACTCAAGTACAAGAACATTTTTATCAAACCAGTACCTTATCCTGATTAGATCTAAAAGATCGTAAAGATGAAAACTACCTGGATGCGTTTCATTTTATCACTAAGCTTACGTAAGATAGGCTGTCACAAAGAGGAAGCCCGATGTCTATATCATCGGTCAGAATAAAAAAGGGCAGAGCTTTGAACTCGCGAGTTGTGGAATTTCATTTAGTTACGGCCGGTTTGGCAACGTAACAAAACAATATCTTTGAGAATCCTTCACTCTCTTTCAATTCAAGTGTCTGTCATATCGCCAGCAGGTGTGATGCAACTCGACTGAGGTGGATTTAGGAAGCATATTTTATTGTAATATTAGTTTATTTTTTTATAAGGCGTTAGGTGGGTTCTCGCATATCTGAAAAATCAGGGGAAATAAGGGAAAGTTTTTCTTTTAAACAGGCCGAAAGTGAGGAAAGATTTCTGAAAATCCCAAAAAATCGGTAAATTTTACCTACACCTTCAGTTACTATGTAAAGTCGAGCTAGAGTGATTCATTATTAATTTCCATTGGAAAGATAAGCTATTGCAGTGAGAGTGGCCAACGAGCATAGATCATGATCACCAGAACTCATTAAAAATTGTATACTATACAGGGTGTACAAAAAGTCCCGCACTGGTTTAATATTTCATATATAAAAAAAATTTTAAGGTAGATGTTATTGAGGAACCTACTCTATGTAAAAATTCTATTTTATTAAGATTTAAAAAAATTTATCCGCCATCTTGGATCCGCCGTTTTGGATCTTTGCTTTTTTTTTTAAATGGGAAGGTGGTAATGTGATACATCATTTCGATGTAGAATTTCAAGAGAAACCCAACTATGAAATTTGCACATCCATATCTTAACCGATTAAAAATGGCGGTAAAAAAACCACGAAATCGTGTTTTCCAATTTTGCTGTACTATTTTTTTTAATACTAATTATAATTCTTTTTGGATTTAGAATTAAATAAGCTTTCAAACGATATACTACACAACGATGTTTGGTTGAACCACTAGAAATCAATTTTGAAAAATCAAAAGACTGTAACTCAAAAATTGTAAATACTCCCAAATATCGTTGTGTGGCATATCGTTTGAAAGCTTATTTAATTCTAAATCCAAAAAGAATAATAATTAGTATTTTTTTTACAAATACTACAGCAAAATGGGGCAAAATAGGAAAACACGATTTCGTTGTTTTTTGGCTGCCGTTTTTAATCGATTGAAGATATGGATGTGAAAATTTCACCGTTGGTTTTCTCTTGAAATTCTACATCGAAATGATGTATCACATGGCCACCTTCCTATTATGGAGGAAAAACTTTTTGAAATCTTAATAAAATAGTATTTTTACATAGAGTAGGTTATTCAATCACATCTACCTTCAAATTGTCTTTATATATGAAATATTAAACCGGTGCGGGAGTTTTTGTACACTCCGTATATATGTGTGTTCGCACTCTAACTGCCGCATTGTACATCAGACTTAATCCAAATTTGGTACTCGGACGAGTTCTTATGCCAAAAAAACAACAACCAGAAGCACGTTTTTCACAGGAGATGAACAACTTGTTGAGATTTTTTGTACTAGATGACACTTTTTTGTTTTATCTAAAAAAAAAAATAAATATAGGAAATAATTGTGCAGATTTTGTTTTTTTTACACGACCTTATAGCTAGCTCCGTTCCCCCAAAACCGATCAAAACGTAAAATACCATAAAGTACCCGGTTCAAATCCACGTGGAGGCATTATTGATCCGACGCAGCATGGTCGAGTTTTTTCGCTGCGACTGGAAAGAAGCAGCGTGCGAATCGAAGCTGGATGCTTGGATGCAAACAAATTCTACTGATATATTTCGTACACACGCAAGCTATTCAGCGCCTTTGTGAACAGAACAATTTCCCAAATTGTTGATTGAAACCCTAAAATATATCAATTTAATTTTGGAAATTCGCTAAACCTACGTCAGCGGTTCAGCTGCGTGATATAATCGTTTAAATTACGTGAAATGGTAAGGCTCAATAAGTACCTCATATTTCTTTCGTTCATTTATTCATGTCTGCTAACGAAGCAGCGAGTAACTGCTAGTTAATAATATTATACTATATGTCCCAAAAGTCCCGGACCGGTTTAATAACTCCTAAACGAAACTAGCTACAGTAATAATATTTCAGACATGACTCCTGGCTAAAAAAAACTATTTTTTGAGTTGTTAGTCACTATTGCCCCTGCCAAAAAAACCAAATTGGGAGGGGTTGCCCCAAATTTTTTAAATGTAAACCCCTATCGAGTAACCCACCATTTTAAAGGTCTCATTGAGTTAATCACAACAGCTCAAACCCGAGGTCGATATCTTGCTCCTGCCCAAAATGGCTGACCTTTTAGTGCTTCTTATGTTCATGTAATTTAAAATTGAACATTTTTTATCGTATACAAAGTAAACACATTTACAGGTTTAAGATATTTTACTTTTTCAGTTGTAATAAACACCGGTGGCCCTTTAACAATTGTAAACAGATAACATTTTTGGACTCTCCTACTTTAAGTTCGTTATGACATGCCTTAATCCTTATCATTGCTGGAAAACCCCGCCTCAACAAAACAATACCTGCAGCATTGGATATTATGGCTCAGTTATGAAATTGTGTCTTAGCCATAATAAGTTATGAAATTGTAGCCAGGAGTCATGTCTGAAATATTATTACTGTAGCTAGTTTCGTTTAGGAGTTATTAAACCGGTCCGGGACTTTTGGGACAGTCTGTATATCGTCCGTGCATGTCTTTCAAGAAATGATTTAAATTATAAACTATCAAATTTATGTTTTAATAAATGTATCTCAAACCTAGAGGAATAAACTGCGTACTTCGCACGCATACCACCACGACACGAACAGAGTATCCTTTTATTTGACTCATTGTACCTCAAATAGATCCCCAGATATATCAGTTTGTATATACAACTATCCGTTGTGTAACAATAAAACCAAAGGACCGAAACAAATTTAGTTTATTTTTTAAACTAGCTGGTACGCTCGCAGGTGTGATTAAATAAATAAAATGACTATCGGATAAATATTGTGTCTTACCGTTTTACGCAACGAAAGAAAACGATTTTACATCCGAGTTCCATAGCACCAAAAACGCATCTTATCAATCTATGTATACCCTTTAGGCACACGTACATACTGTATTAGCTACGCACCAATAAACGCTAAAAATCCCGTTTTCCGCCAGTTTGTTACCCATAACTCCTGAACGATCATAAATATTACAAATGAGGGTTTCAAGTGTATTACAACTATATGAGTACATTTTAGATTATTGTACTGTTTAGATATACAGGGTGATCCAGAACTATACGACAATGTCTCGGTAGCTCATTCTATAGCTAATAAACGGTTCCAGATAACTGCCACATACCTTCTCCCAGTTGAAACTTAATACCTTCCCAAGAGTAGTTTAGAATTGCAAAAGTAGGACATACCATGGAAAATATTAGATGCATGTAACACACATATATATTATATTATTATTAAAACTATTCGATCGATTTCGAACAAATTTGCACCAAACATGTCAATTAGGCCTGTATAGATGCACGAAAAAAGGTTTTGAAAATTTTTGAAAAACAACCCCCTTTTTGTCCAAAAAACCCCCATAATCAGTTATTATTACCTAAACGAGAATTTTTAGAAAGATGCGGTTTTATGCATATGGTAGGGTACATTAAGGGCTACAAATAAGCCAAATTTTATCAAAATCGTTAGAGCCGTTTTTGATAAATTTGGATTTTTCTCGTTTTTTGGCCATTTTTAAGGGTAAAACCCTTAAAAATCTAAAATTTGAAAAAATTAAATAAACACCTGGAGATGTTTTAGAACTACACCTACATACCAAATTTAATCAAAATCGGATCGTTGGTATGGTCTCCAGCTCTGTACACATCCTTACAGACACACGCCGGACAGACATCACCAAAAAACCACTTTTTGGGTTCAGGGAGCACAAAAACAAATAATTCCACTAAAAATATTTAGGGTTCAGGGAGCACCAACACAGATAATTTCACTAAACATTTTTTGAGGGTTCAGGGAGCACCAAAACAGATAGTTCCACTAAAAATTCAAATTCGAAAATTTTTACGAAAACAATACTTTTTCCATATACTACGTATATAGTGGAGAAAGTAAAAATAAGAAAAAAATTAATATAGACATATGCCCGAAAACGCTTCGTTTTCCAGATATCCGCCATTTTTTTTAAGTAATTCATAATATAGAGAAATGTTTGACTGATTGAGTTCAAACTTGGCATAAAGTTTAACCCAACAATGATCTTTCTCAAGAAAAATAAGCAATTATATCCAATCATGCGTTTCAAAATGGCGGCTGTTTGAAAATTTGAAACCTAAATTAAGTTATGTGTAATAATTGGTTTGTCCATCGCAGCATCCTATACCAACACACAGTGAACACTACAATATTGTACAGATAGCGCCAATTAGGATGGAGCGCGAAGAGAGGGTGTGCAAGCCTCCTACGCCGGCTCCCACCACATTTCCCCTCTCGCGGCGGAGTACAGTCAGAGCCGCCTGCCCTACCTAATTCATGTCTGCTATGTAGTCGTGTTGATTGTATATCAACACTTTTTGGTGGTGACTGTACTCAAGACTCACAGTCGAATAGGAGAGGTTAAGACGTTACAGCGCATGCTCATGTGACGCTTCACGCTACTTGGCACTATCTGTATTTACATATGCTGTTATTATCTTTAACTTAGCCTTCATCCTTCATCCAATCGTTTGACAGTCACACCATCCGATAGGGAATCAAAAGGGCGACAAAAAATGTGTCTCGACATTTTTTGTTAAAACGTACGGTTTTCGAGTAATTTAGGTTTGCAATTTTCAAACAAACGTCATTTTGAAACGCATGATTGAATATAATCGGTTATTTTTCTTAAGATAGATCGTTGTTAGGTTAAACTTCGTGCTAAGTTTGAACTCAATCAGTCAAATATTTCTCCAGATTTGAATTATTTTGTAAAAAAGTAACTGTGGTTACCTGGAAAACGAAGTATTTTCGGGCCTATGAACTTCTTTTCTTATTTTTGGCTATAGAATGAACTACCGATATATTGCCGTGTTGTTCTGAATCACCCTGTATTTCAACGGTTAAAACCAGCGTATGAAGTACGACTTTTAATTTCAATCGTGAAAAACGGATCGCGGGACAATGAATTTTCGTGAAAATCGGTGCGAGTTGAAACGCAAACGATCTTGTCAAAGTGTTAGGCTTTTGATTCAAATCAGCTGTTTTATTTACAATGGTCGCGTGTCATGTCCTTTCACAAAACCCCTAATTTTGTCCGTAATTTTTACATTTTTTAAATAGAAACTCCTAAATATTTCCGGGATAGCCTAGATTAATCTCTGAACAGTCCTCTACATGCAAATTGAACAGACAGACAGAAAGAAAGACAACAAATAAATAAACGGTTCAGGAAACTGACACATACTTTCTCCCTCATTATAGGAACTTAATAAAAAAATATTATTTCATGAAGCCAAAAGTGTATGAAAGAAACATAAATTCCGTATTATTGTTTTTTTTTAATGATAGCTTATAATTTTGTTAAGAGATATGCACTGTCATTTCCCTGGAAAGTATAACAGCTAGTCTTATATAAAATGTTTTAGATTTTTTTATTTTTAAGAGTAATTTTCCCATAAAAATCCATAAAATAACGGAAAATCCAACTTTTTTCAAAAACGGCTCGAACGATTTTGATTAAAATTTTATAGTTTATAGTACGTTGGGTCCCTAATAAACTATAAAGGTTTAATCAAAATCGTTAGAGTCGTTTTTGAGAAAAGTTGATTTTCCATTATTTTAAGGGTTTTTATGGGAAAATTACCCTTAAAAATCAAAAATTCACAAAAATGAAAAAACGCTTGGAGATACCATGGATTAGTACCTCCATACCAAATTTCATGAAAATCGGACGACTGGTTTAGGCTCTAGGTCTGATAACATCCACACACACACATACACACACCCACACACACACACACACACACACGCACACACACACAGGCATCACTCCGAAAACCACTTTTTAGCCGAATTTTCGAAGAAAATAAGAGCTATTACACTCGACCCAACTTGAAAACGGTTGGTCGGAGAAGGCTAAAATTTGGTTTCTATCCGTTTCAGACCATTTGGAGACTATACCCAAAAATCATTACTTTATATATATATATATGTTTTATTCCCGGATTTTTAAGGGGTAGTAAAAATGCTTCAAAATTTCTGATTTTTTGGTCAAAGGGCCTTAGTGCGATTCTTCAAAAGGTACTTTTTTTGTTTTTCGATCCGTTTCAAAATGGCGGAGTTATACAGTTTTTTCGTTTTTGGGTAGGAATTTGAGGGGTAGTTTTTTTACCAACCTTGCTAAAAGGTAGTAAATATGCTTCAAAAATGATGAATTTTTTGTGAAAGGGTCCTTGTAGGATTTGAATGGTACATATATTTTTATTTTTTGAATTGAAACAAAATGGCGGCCTATTTGTAGTAAACCCAAAATGGCAAAGTTAGAGCGAGGAAATTGCATGATATCTCCCTCTCATAAGCCCAAGTTCAATTTGTGAGTTATATGAGTCGAAAGGCAATTAAATTTACTATAACCTTGTGTAAAGGTGTTTTAGGTACACCTCCTGGAACAAGGAACAAAACTCATATAAAGATCCCAATAATCGACTTTTTCGCATTTTTGTACGTTAATTGCGAATTTTCGCCCACTCATAAGCCCGAGTACATATTGTGAGTTATACCATTCAAAAGACAATTAAATTTACTATAATCCTGTGTAAAGGTGTTTTAGGTACACCTCCCGGAACAAGGAACAAAACTCATATAAAGATCCCAATAATCGATTTTTTTACTATTCTTGTACGTTAATTGCGCATTTTCGCCCACTCATAAGCCCAAGTACCTAAAACACCTTTACACAGGATTATAGTAAATTTAATTG
>JAGFPH010000037.1:1219688-1232450 GCA_018207615.1 Philaenus spumarius
AAAGGTGTTTTAGGTACACCTCCCGGAACAAGGAACAAAACTCATATAAAGGTCCCAAAAATCGAATTTTTCACTATTCGTGTACGATAATTGCACATTTTCGCCCAATCATAAGCCCGAGTACATATTATGAGTTTTACCATTCAAAAGACAATTAAATGTACTATAATCCTGTGTAAAGGTGTTTTAGGTACACCTCCCGGAACAAGGAACAAAACTCATATAAAGATCCCGATAATTGACTTTTTCACTATTCTTGTACGTTAATTGCGCATTTTAGCCCACTCATAAGCCCGAGTACATATTGTGAGAGACAATACGAATATGGTTACATTTTTCAGAAATGAATGTTGGCAAAATATCCCGTCAAAAAACATGTAATTATGCGAAACAGAACGGTATTCCATTAAATTTAACTCCAATTTCTAGAATTGTAAGACCGTTGACGACAACAAAAAAAATAACTGTAATGAGAAATCAATTTCCTATAACACCTGCCGAAGCAATAACTGTTCATAAAAGTCAAGGATCTACTTATTCTAATATTGTAATAAATACTTTTAAATTAAATAGAAATGGACTATATGTTGCTTGTAGCCGTGCAACTTCGTTAAATGGTTTATTTATCGAGAACACGTTTGAGGCACCTCGTCCTCCAGCGATAAATGACAAAGTGAAATTGCATATTGAAACATTACGCAAAGAAAGACCGGTAAAGTTAAATTTGACATTCTTACAAGACCATCAATCAAAAATTACTATAATATACCACAATATACAATCTCTACATAAACATATATTTGACATTTTGGTAGATGATTGTTATATGAAGGCAAAACTAATCATATTGGTAGAAACGTGGACAAACAAGTATAGATAATTTCGACGAATTATCTAAAAACAATTATACGGAGTTGTACAGATATGACTCTGCAAATGATAATACTACCCGCAAACCATTCGGATTTATATGGTTTAAATACTTTTATTAAGAAAACTAAACTTATATATGAACATAATGTACGCAATAAATGTATATCTTGTAATTTGGTAGCAATACAAATTAACAATTATTTTATTGTATGTGCTCTATATATTTCTCCTACAACTACCTACGCATCTTTAAGACATGAATTTTTAATCGTGCTAAACAACATAACGGATAAAAGTGAAAATAAAATCATCATTATTGGAGACTTTAATATAAATTATAACGAACAATCGAGTCATCAATTTTTTTCCGATTTACAGTATTATGGTTTCACGTTGAATATTGCGGAACAATATTCCACAAATTATAATACTAAAATAGATTTGTGTTTTGTTAAAAATATGGATAACACAAAAAGTAGTTACTATGAAAATTATTTTGGTCATCATAAACCAATAACTACAATTATAAATTGTGATGAAATTTTAAACAATAATGATGAAAAAAATTCGGCTAAAAACAACACTCTCAATGACAAAGGTCATAGTAATGGAAATGAAAATGAAGTTAGAATTGACAACGATGTGCTTATCAGTAACAGCAGTGGTGGTAATAATAATAATAACGAAGTTACAGAGTCATTTCAGTCTACAGGAACATAAAAAAAAATGCAAATTAGAAATTTCAAAAAATACATATATTGATAACTGTGTAAATATAGTTAGAACATTCACAAATAATGACAATGTATCTTGTTATTCTAATGTTATACTACAATGTTTATTACATAGTGATTTTTTGAGAAATAACATTAAAAATAGTAATTACATGGAGTTATGTAATTTGGCCCTACAATATGAATATGAAGACGATATTCCTTTATCAACAAAAAATATTCGACAAGATGTAGACACAAGATTAGGTCAAAGTCTATTCATGACAAATAGTCATCAAGACTGTAGTGAATTTTTTGATGATATTTTACAAGTTTACTGCGACTTAAAAAGGAATCTTGAAATAGAAATTAGTGAAACACACCATTGTATAAACTGTAACAACGTATCAAATGCAACGCATAGAAAGCAGACTAAATTAATTTTACCAATTACTGATGGTGAGAAAAACATATCTTTAAAAATGTTAATGGACAGAAAATATAACTTGTGGTTACAGGATGATAGTATTAAATGTAATATATGTAGAAGTACATGTAATGTAAAGCAAAATATAGAAATTATCAAGATGTTATTTTTATTCAGTTATTGATTACGGTAGACGGAATAACAAAATTAACAACATCGGTAAACAAAAATTTTAGAAATCAACACATAATACAAAATATCAACCATTATAAATTGACTGGTGTAATTTTTCATAAAGGTTCTCCTATACAAGGCCATTACTTTTGTTACTTATTACATAAAAATAAATGGTTAAAATTAAATGACAGTGTTTGCAGTTCGAGTCCATGGCCAGCTAATGGCCGAGACGCTTACATGTTAATGTACGAAAGATATACAGAGTAAGATCTTCCAATTTATATAAGGCCTCTGGTGGCTTACATTATGAGGTCGGGGTGCGACTAAAGATTCGAAAGTCAGCCAAAGAGTCGGAACAGCCGGGAGAAACCTACCTCTGAAGCTTAATATTAAAAAATTTCTTACTATGAGAGCGAATAAATTGCTATAAAAAACAACATTGAATTGTAAAAAAGTAGAAGACAACAAAAGGAGGGAAAACATATAGATACATAAATCCCCAGGGTGAGTGTTTTTAGTCGGTAAGGCTATAAGTCAGTCCGACACTCAGTGCTGGATTACCCTCGACTACGGAACCAGCACTGGTCAGTGATTAAATCATTTTTAAACATAAAAAAAAACCTGCCATCAATTTTCTTCTAAAATGAATTTAGTTTCCAAACAAACATTTTTGAAAAATTAATTAATTAAAACTTACTTTTTAATAATTTTCTTTAAAACCCGGAAAAGAGAAAAGGAAGCACAAACCAAGAGAAATTTAAGGACTAATGAAAATTTAAAAAGTATAGAAAGAGAAAATGATAAAAATAACAAAGCTGAACAAAGAAAAATTGATATATTAAGATATTGTAAAAAGTAATGAATCGGCTAAGAAGGGATGAAACCCAAGAATCATACTTGAAACTTAAAATTGTAAAATTGAGGAGTTATCGGCCAGAGTATGTGTGTTGCTTCTGCGAGGGCAACCATCATGGTGATGGTTTCAGAATGTTAAACCAAATAAGATCATAACCAGGCTATTTGGAAAACAAAAAGAAAAATTTATTTGCTATGATCAGACAGTTAGGAAAACCCACTAAATTTATAACATTGACGTATGCTGAAAAATATTAACCTGAGTTAATACAACTTTTAGCTAAACTACTTAACAACAACAAAAATAACGATCAAACAAGCTTTGTCACTATCTGATTACAAAAAAAAAAAACATTATTAATATGAAATGATTCTATTACCTGTGCTCGATATTTCGATCAAAAGGTATCAAAATTAATGAAAAATATTAAACATGAACAATTTGGTCCTTTTGGAGAACATGTTGTAATAGATAGTTATGAAAGGGTGGAATTTCAAATGAGAGGCTCACCTCATCAGCACATACTTGTATGACTTATAAATCCTCCTAATAATGATATTTCAAACAAAAAATCAATTGGAATCCTGCATTTAATTTATAGATAAATTTATAACATGTGAATACCAAGAAGACTATCCATATATCAAAACAGTCATCAAAATCAACTTGGTTACTTAGCATCTTCTTACATACAATGAAGAACATACAGTAGTATGAGTACAAACACATATATACCCGGTACCCAAACAGTGAAGAACACTAAAACTTCATGTCTTTGTATCACACTAGATCCTTTTAAACTATCTTCAAAATCAACTTGGTAACTTAACATTTTCTCATATACAATGAAGAACATTCTACTCACACACATGTACATATCTTAACATTGAAGAACACTAAAACGTCATATTTGTATCATACTAGAGCCTTTTAAACTATCTTCAAAATCAACTTGGTAACTTTACATCTTCTCACATACACTGAAGAACATTCTACTCACACACATATATACCCAAACATTGAAGAACACTAAAACATCATGTTTTTGTATCATACAAGATCCTTTTAAACGGTCATCAAAATCAACTTGATAACTTAATATCTTCTTTCATACAATGAAGAACACCCTACTCACACACATATATACCCAAACATTGAAGAACACTAAAACGTAATGTTTTTGTATCATACTAGATCCTTTAAATCTATCTTCAAAATAAACTTGGTAACTCAACATCTTCTCACATACAACGAAGAAAATTCTACTCACACACATATACATACCTTAACAGTGAAGAACACTAAAACGTCATGTTTTTGTATCATACTAGATCTTTTTAAACGGTCATCAAAATTAACTTGATAACTTAACATATTCTCACATACAATGAAGAACACTCTAGTCACACTCATATATACCCAAATATTGAAGTACACTAAAACGTCATGTTTTTGTGTCATACAAGATCTTTTAAACGGTTATCAAAATCAAGTTGGTAACTTAACATATTATCATATACAATGAAGAACACTCTACTCACACACATATATACCCAAATATTGAAGAACACTAAAACGTCATGTTTTTGTGTCATACAAGAACTTTTAAACGGTCATCAAAATCAACTTGGTAACTTAACATCTTCTCACATACAATGAAGAACACTCTAGTCACACACATATATACCCAAATATTGAAAAAAACTAAAACGTCATGTTTTTGTGTCATACAAGAACTTTTAAACGGTCATCAAAATCAACTTGGTAACTTACCGCATTATCATATACAATGAAGAACACTCTACTCACACACATATATACCTAAATATTAAAGAACACTAAAACGTCATGTTTTTGTATCATACAAGAACTTTTAAACCATCATTAAATTCAACTTGGTAACTTAACATCTTCTCACATACAATGAAGAACACACTACTCACACACACATATATACCCAAATATTGAAGAACACTAAAACGTCATGGTTTTGTGTCATACAAGAACTTATAAACGGTCATCAAAATCAACTTGGTAACTTAACATCTTATCATATACAATGAAGTACAGTTTTTTTATGATCATGCTTTATTTTATTATATTACACAATATTATCAACTTACAATCAGCCATGGGACATACATACTGAAGAGATGGTGAATTAAAAGTTTGCATCACACAGTTTGAAACTTAATAGTCTTTTCCATTAAAATCAGTTAGCAAAAACTTAATTTAATTGAAAACCTTGCATGAAATATGAATAAAATAAATAACTATTAAATTTACTTGTTTTAAACTTAGTTATTCCGTGGTAAAAATTCGGCTATAGTAATGCGGCATTGCTGCTTACGCTTTTTTTTAGGTTCAGGGGGACTCAAAACGGATATTTCCACCAAAAACTCAAACTCGAAAATTTTGACGAATACAATACTTTCTCCATAATAATTATTATACTATTATAATTATTATAATTATTATACTATGGTATAGGGGGAGAAAGTAAAAAGTGCATGTTTAGGTTTTGGTAATGTGTGAATAACTGTTTGAGTTTAGAAAAAAATATTTATTTCGGAATCACAGACAGGCACTTCAATATTATTTACAGATAGACAGATGTGAATCAAATGAATTATTTTGTAAATCCAATTTAGGTATTTGTGTGGCTGATTAGGGGCTCATTTTGGTCTCAAACGTTTCCTCAGATCTTGGCCTAGGTTCTCCATAAATTCCTAACTGTAATACGGTAAATGTCCACCAGAGACTCCCACTATAACCTAACCTAGGCTGCGCAGTGCGGACACGTGCTGGACATATTTCTCTATTATTTGACATAGACCATACACTACTCGTATTCTACGTGCCTAACGGTAAACTGTACTGCGCATGCTCCAATACGGCAGCAACTTGAACGCTGCGAAATTTCTAAGAGAAAAGTTTAACCAGGGCCGGATTAACAACCTTTGGGTCCCTATCACCATTTAGTATGCCTTCCCAATTTTAATCTCACATTGATGTCCGTGTACGCAAGTGATCAAATATATGTGTATGTGTGATGTATTTATATGTGTGCGAATGTCTGAAGGTAGAGTTTAAAGACTCCATAAAAATATTTTTATACTAATTTAGGATTCTAATAAATACGTTTGAAGGAAAAACACTCGCACAACTGATTAAACAGGGAGTTTCGTAACTCTTGTCGCATATTTTCTGAGATTGTTCCTGGGTCCAAACTCCAAAGTAAATACCAAATCACTGTTCATTTGTGTAAAATCATTTCGGTTGTCCAACTGTGACCAAAATGCGTTTTTTATTAAAAAAATTCATAACTAAAAGATTCCTTAGCGAAATAAAACCAAATTTGTATCAACCCTTTGTAGTTTTACCTACATGGAAAAAGTAAATGTGTGCGTTCGTGGGACTCCCGTCAGGAACGAAGTTCATCACGCCTTTTCTTCAATTTTTTTACCAGCCTTAACGAAAACATACACACACGATTTTAATCTATCAATTGCCGTTTATTATTAGATTGTTTTTTATACAAATATTTACTGTTTCCATATGTCTAATGTTAATATAATAAAGATGTAGAATAAATTATAACATCAAAGCTAAGATGGTAAACACAGTTAAATGTCCATTCATTGAAAATACATTCAATACACATAACATGTTGGTCATCCGTCTAGGCCTATCCTAAAATTATTGTGTATATGTTTAATTTATTTTACCTGACTTAACGGCAACATACATACAATAATTTTAGGTTCGGCCTAGACTTAAAATTACTTTCTAGGCCTAACCTAAATTTTCAGCGTTTGACGATAATATCTGAACTACGCCGGACGGAATCGATCGTTTCTTAATTTAAATTGATGAACCAAAGCACATGTTTCTTTAATGTATTTACATTCATTGCCATAGCAACCAATTTGGTAACGTTTTTTCGTTTCTCGTACTTTATATTTGTCATTGCCATAGCAACCAATTAATAACACTTTTTTTGTTACGCGTTTGTTAACTCCTACCGCAACCCGCGTTAAGGAACTTCGTTCCAATACCAAATTTCACCTTTTTAATCCATCTAATATGTTTGGTGAAAATAAAGAGAATGGTGAACGTTGAGAGGCAGAGGAAATTATATACCGGTATTGGGTTTGATCGAAAGCGTTGAACGTTAGTCCGCCGCTCATCCGCTCCTGGTATCATGGCCACTCATCCGTATTTAACAAGGAAACGAAATACTAGGTTCAAACATTCTCCAGCGCCGCTTGGACCTGCTCACGATTCTTGCCGCTCGCCGCCCTTAAGCCTCGGCTACGATACAAGCGGTGAGCGGTGGGCGGCAGGCGGCAGTAGCAGGTGCAAGCGGCGAACGAAAATTATCTAACTGGCGGAGTTTCCTTGTTAAACACGGTTGGCTGGCTACGATGCAAGCGGCGGATGTGCGTTGGCATAACGCTCGCCGCAGGGTGCCGCTCATGATCAAATCAGTTAGATAATTTTTCGACTGCCGCCCGACGCTCAAGGGTTTCTTTACTATCAACAAACATGTGACATTGGTTAAAAAGGCAAAATTAAGTATTTTTGATACGTATACGTTCATGGCATACTAACGACCACTTATATACAAATTTTCAAGAAAATCCGACGGAAAAAAGAGATGCTAATTTTTGCGAGTATGCTTTTGGAATTTTGTATTCGGTTCAAGGATTTATTTATTATTTAAACACTATGAATTATTGAATAAACAACACCAATGGATTTAAACTTTCTGTTATGGGACTACTTACGATTGTTATTTTCACAGGAAGCATTTATTAAAAAATTACTCCCTCCCCGGGTTACACCTAAATTTATGTTAAAATCCAAATTTCAAGAAAATCCGACTGTAAACAAAAAGATTCTAAATTGTGAGGTTATAATTTTGGAATTTGGCATTCTGTTTAAGAGTTTATTTATTTTTTAAACGTCAGGAAGGATTTCTTTTTATTGTTATTTTTACAGGAAGTATATATTTTTAAAATACTCTCTACCAGGGTTACATCTGAATTTCTGGACAAAAGTAAATATCACTTAAGTCTACGGTTAAAGATATAGTAGTGCTATATTGTGATTTTCCTATAAATACTGGTCTCTTACTAAGTATTTCCGTCAACACTAGCTCCTCGTGTGACGTCATCTCGTTGACTGTGGGAATGTTGACGCTTGTATCGTAGCCACATCCGCCGCTCAGGCCGCTTGCACTTGCTAGTAACCCACCGCTCACCGCTTGTATCGTAGCCCAGGCCTTACGCAGCAACTTCTAATTATGACTAACGAAAATATCGACTGTAAGAAACGTTCAAAGAAGAAGCTGTTATCGCTATCACTCATTCATTATATCTAACGTCTTTTCTAGATAGCTGTCACTAAGGCTTTTGACGGGGCCCCTTCAGAGGCTGCAAGTGATTCGAGACCATAAAGGGGCCGCTTTCTTTGCTTCGGTTAAGCGGCACTGTTTAACCTAAATTATGGGTTTTCTTTGAAATGATTTAACTCGCAATAAATATTCATAAGATGTGAAATTTCTGACGGCTACATATTTTGAGAAATAATTTTAGAATTCAGAATTGAGTAAAAGTTGAAATCGGGAATGTAAAAGGGCATATTTTTGATGAGCAAAAGTTTACCGATACAAGCAAGTGAGTTGGTTGGTACTAATTAGGAAACTCACCAACAGAGTGCAGTAAAGGCTGACGTCACTTACCTAGAACAAAACACACACAGTTGATTATTGTGATTACATAACTTTGAAAATAAGTTTTAATTTACTAAGAAAACTTTTCACTGCGCAAGAGCTCAAACTTTACCATTGTGGGAGAACTGGCGTAAGCTGTTAGCACGGCGTCTAGCTAACCAGTTGAAACTTTCAAGTTGCGCAGGATTGTGTGTTGGTAGACGTAAATAATTAATTAAATTGTATCTGCTTTTTTCTGAGCTCGCTTCGCTAGTTTAATAGATAGTACAGGGTGATTCACGAAGTAACGGAGAAACTTTCAGGACGTGTTGTTCTACTAGTGGAAATAATGATAAAACATATAAACGTAGGTTCGGAAACGCTTAATTTTCCAGTTATTCACCATTTTGTGTGTTTTTATAAAAAATACAGTATTTAATATCTTTGGATGTATGGTAGCAATATATTGAACGCAAATTTTGGATGCATATTTCGTATGACATATTTTACAAGTGTACAAAAAACCTAAACGTTTTTTAATATATTTTCAAAATGGCACGCGTTTAATACAAAATATGTGTTTTTTTTTTAATGACAAACTTAAAGTTTGTATTTAGGCCTATTATTTCTGTAAGATGAAGATAACCGTGTTATTGGCTAAAAACTAACAATTTTGAATATTATGGACAACTAAAAAGATACAAGATCTTTAATTTTTAGTCAGTAACTCGGTTAAATTTTAAGTAACAGAAAACTCGTTCGTTACATTTGTCATTAAAAAGGAAATTGTTCGTTTCTTGAATTTTTTTTGCAAAGTTAGCGATTTTTGAGACATTTTACATTATTATCTAGCTTCTCTCACAAGATTTATCCTATATTGTAGGTAATATAAACATTTAAAATACTATTACAAACAATAAGAAAGCTGAACATTTAGTTAAAATAATTTTTGTATATTTTTAACTATTGAAGGAGTCCTGCTGCCACACTCAAGCTAAACCATGTTCATCCTTTCCACTCGTTTTGTCTTATTTACTTGTATTTATAAAAGTAATATACCTTGTTCACAGAGAGTTTAAAGTGAAGCACCTCCCCCTACAATATTTATGGGCCGGGCAGACTGAGTCACACGCGGACCTACCGCAGGGAAGAACGGGAACGTTAGGGTGTTCTAGTGAAGAGAATACTTATTTACTAACAACTACTGTGAATCATACGCAGAGTCGCCCGTTCCACACGTGATGTTCGTTTTCCTCATTGGCCCAAATCCCTAACGTCAGCCATTGGTGGTGCTTCACTTTAAACTCTCGTTGAACAAGGTATAGAACATATTTACCTTCCCCATTGTGATCCGACTACCCTAGCATCTATACAAAAGAAGGCATTCTTTAGTATTGCTCTTTCAATGTGTGCATAGCTGATGGTTTCTTCGAAAAACCAACGAAGAACAAGTGGTAATAAGCTCAGTAAAACGGTAGTCGGTTCCTCTGCGGTTCTGTGTGTTTTTTAGGGTGCTGAATCCGAAGTTGAAGTTTGCAACCAAAATTTCCTGGAGCGTTCCGAGATATTTGCAAAAAAATAGGGAAATGTTCGCACTTTTCGCCCGTAACACAGAAGCTATGCATTTTACCGAACTATGCACCATATTATAAAATTAAAGATGACAAAAATTACCATAAATGCATCTGTATAGTTGTAGAATTTTGGTCCAAACGGGTGAGGCGCTAGAAAAAGTTGCGTCCTGCGACAGTTTTTCGCAGATAACTCATAATATATGCATTTTTTCAAGAAACCCACTAGATGTACAAATTGAAAGAAATACCTATACAAAAGAATTCCTTCTATTGTCCAGATGACAGGTAGTCGAATCTGATCACAATGAACAAGGTGTGGCGAGGGTAAAAAGTTCTAGCACTTTTATAAATACAGTATAGGTAAATTAGAGAAATTAAACCATTTAACTTGAGAGTGGCAGCTACGACCGAAATCCTCATCTACGTCAGAACGCTCTAACAGCTGATCAACTTCTAGCACAATAACGACGAAATTTTAATGTTATTTCAATTTGTACGTATTGCGTTTATTCGAGAAATGCATCATATACTATGAGTTATCTGTGAAGAGCCGTCAAAGAATGCAATTTTTTGCGAAATTTCATAAATTTTCAACTTGTCAAGCTCCTGTTGGCCCTACGTTAAAAATCAACAGATGAAATGATAGTAAATTTTTTAAATGGTAGTTTTTGCGGATAAAATTAATAGTTTCGGGGAAAAGAATTTCGCGATTTTTTACGTATATCTCGGAACGCTCCAGGAAAGTTTGTTTGCAAACTTCAAAATTTGGGTTCAGCACATATTTCAATAGGGATTCGTTTCTGTGAGTAATCTGAAACACGGGTGAAATCTTTCGCTAGCTGTAACTCTCTAACGAAGCATTTCCAGACCTATGAATAAATTAACTTTTTTCGTTATTTTTGCTAGTGGAATCAGCTCAGAAAGTGCTCGCAACATTATGCAAATAACTTTTTATTTTAGCTCAAAATAACTTTAAATATTTTGTTTCTAGAGTAATTCTGGGTATTGTTGACAACTACCAAGAAATAAATTTTTCCTTTTTTTTGTCAATATCTCTGTTGTCCTTTGAGCTACAGAAAAATTAAAAAACCATTGAGTTTGTCATTAAAAAATTTTTTTTTGTCTCTTGTCATTTTTTTTGTAAATTCAACGGTTTTTGAGATATTTTACTTTAAAAATTATAAACGGCCGCCATTTTGAAAATATTTAAAATGTTGTTCTAATTTTTCGTACAGTGATAAAAGGTTACGCAACAAATAGGTGTTCAAAGTTTGAAATCAATATATTTTCTACTTCTAAAAATATTAAGTATTTTGTAAAAAACACATACAGAAAGACAGACCGAAAACGGAATGAGATAGGACACATGTTGTATTACATTTTTTGTTTCTTTTGACATGCTGAATAACGTGACAAAGTTTGTTCATATGGTCGCAGGACACCCTGTATATAGATTAACAATAAAATGTTTAGTTGTCACTGTAAAATAATTACTCTGATCCTAGAAAATTTGTTTTATTAAAAAACCTACAACATTAAGAAATATGCAAAAAAAAACCCCAGTAAATCTGAGATGTAAAATGTATACAATTTCGTTCGATATATCAAACACCGATATATCGGTATTTTCAATCCGATATTTTTTAGGTATCGATACATGAACTTGCGATATATCGATATTTCAATAAAATTAGCCATCACTAACCATTTGACTGGATTTGGTTACATTTACAACTTGCAAAGTCTACCAGAATAATAAAGGCATTCCTAACCGTACTGGCAGCAACAACAGGTGGCTTCTCTGATAAAACCTAAACAAAGAATCTAAAGCAGTAACGGGTTTAGGTTAATTATCGGTTAGATTAGACAGTCGGACTACGGACAGACAGGAAGGTTCTGCATGCTTGCACAGTGAGGAAATAAAGTGGGACGCCTAGCCTCGGCTTCACTTCACACTTCTCTATGGGAACTAATGTGTCAACTAGAAATAAGTAGTTTTGATAATGTAACCAGCGCATAGGGAGACATTTATTTTACGGTCGGGTAGAACACAAGAAATGGAGTTTATGACAACAGGGAGACTTTTACGGTCGGGTAGAAGAGTAATTTTTAAAAACAAATTCGAATAGTACAAATAAATGATAAAATAATTTATTTAAACAGATGTAACTAATCATAGTGAAAAATTAAGTTAGATTTATTTTATCAGCACTACAATATAAACAAGCAAATCGAACATATATTGTGTACAATTTTTACTAATAACCTAAGTTAGTTGAACAAACACTGAGCAAAAACTAACAAGATTTAGACATTGCTATTGAGTCAAATAATTTAATCTTAGTGCTTGCTTTAGAGTGAGGTGAATAACCAACAGCTGAGACTAGTTAGTGAAATCCAAAAGATATTAGTAAAAACTTTAAAAC
>JAGFPH010000037.1:1241015-1261275 GCA_018207615.1 Philaenus spumarius
GAAATGTCTGCCTTTATATTTAGTGTTTAGACTGGAAATAAGCTGAAACATATGTACATTTGGTAAACCCCAGACTAAAGTTTAAATGTACTTGTTAGCGAATTTCCATAGGAAAGATGAGCTATTGCAGTGACTCTTATGACGAGACCTAACGTCTGGGGTAGCAAATGAGCACCGATCATGGTCCCCAGAACACGATTTTGAGTGTCGTTCAAAACTTTATATATGTACGTATATACCAGGTGTCTTAAAAGTCCCCCTCCTATTATTTTTTGTATTAATGGAAATAGACAAATTTGCTTTAGATCTTGTTATCACGTCCAAAAATGGAGTTTTTTGGTGTATCGTAAATTTCAAACCCTCCCCCAAAAATGGGGTATTTTGGGGATAAGTCGAACATTTTAAAATGAGAACCCCTATTGAATGACACCTCATTTTAAAGGTGTTGATAAAAGAAGAAGATTGGCGAAATCCGGAGGTCTATATGTTGACTCTATCCAACATAATGGCCAACCAAACATTTTCGACTTACTACGGGGTGGGGGGGGGGGGGGGGGGATTTTTAAGACACCTGGTATGTGTTCGCACTCTAAAGGCCGCATTTTATGTCCGCCGCGGTCTAAATTTAGTACACACGTTGGTTTTCTAAGTGGCGCGGACGTTGTTGTTCGCCAACAAAACATCCAGTAACAGGAAACACTTTTTTGACAGGAAGTAATTTTTTTGAAATTTTTGGTACTAGAATGAAACTTTTTTGTGTGTTTTATATGAAAAAATATTTAGGAGGTTATTCTGCACATTTTGTTTTTTACACGACATCATAGCCCGTATGGTTCTCCCAAAATCGGTTACCGTAAAGGTACCCTATATTTTTGTCCTCAGAGAAGCTAGTCCATCGAACAAGTCAGCAAGGTCGAACAAGCGAGCGTATAAGCCTATATATATGTAATACACGTGTTCGCACTTAAGCGGCCGCATTTTAAGGGTCTGCTGTAGTGGCGGCCATCTTGGATTTTTATCCCATAAGAGCAATGTTAAATTTGAAACCATTTATTTCGATTATTTTTTATCATAAAATTGTTTGCAAGGTCTCATTTTAAGCACAGTCACATCCGTTTTGCATTTTACATTTTTTTAAATGCTTTTGATTTGTTATGTAATTGACATTTTGTAAGTACAAAGTTTGAATTTTTTCCTAACACAATAAAAAAATGAATAATGAAAAATAATTTGATAGCCGGATCCGAAATTTTATAAGAATATTCACTTTTTTACAACACTCAATTACAAAAGATAGACTTATAAATGGTTAAATGGTTGAGACAATGTCAAAGCGTTCAGCTGCAAGAAATTGCACGGTTTTGATAGGGAGATGATGATTTTCTACGTACTTTTTTTGGTTTGTCTATAGTAATAAATATAGGAGATTATTCCCCGAAAATCGATCAAAACGTAAGATACTATAAAAGTACCCGGTTCAAATGTAGCGAATCGAGTTTTTCCGCTGCGAGCGAAACGAAGCAACGCGTGAGCCGGAGCTGGAGGCTGATTTGGAAACAAATTCTAATTACCTATTTCGTACACGTCGGCAGCTATTCAGAGCCCTCCTGAGCAGACCAATTACACAAATAGTTGGTTAAAACCCTAAATTTTTAAAACTCACTCAACTCGTGTCAGCGGTTCAGCTGCGTGATCAAATTACTAAAGATATTCGAAGCCTCCTTTATTATTAAAATACAAAAATTATAATTTTGAAAAATCTTTAAAGGCTTTACTGCAACTCCGCCCAGAATGAGTGCTAGCTCTGTCGGTAAGTTCTTTTGTAGAAAATTCAAACTCTTTCTTAATAATTAAAATGTTTTATTTTTAACTGTACAGATACCCTGAGTATATCGTATATTCTGAATAAGTCAAGTAAGTCCTAACTACCCGAGGAATTTTATAATGTGTCTTAACGAGTGAGAAATACGCGCGTCGTATTTTTTGTTCGGAAATTTTACGATTGGCTACACTGATGCGGTTATGGGTGTTCACACGTTTGCAACACTGAATATACACATACATTACTAATCATCCGGTGGGAACCGTGGACAAGTTTAAAGTAGGCCGAATATTCTGATTTTGTTGTAGACCCAGGCTGTGCAATGTTTTGTACAGATGATACTCTGTCAACTAGTGGTATGTGCGAAATAGTACCGAAAGGGATTTTTTGTCTTTAAGGGGGCACTCCACCATAAAAAAATTGTTTATTTTTAAAGCAAACCTAATTATTTTATGTTTTATATATATGAATGTTGGTTATAGTGACTTTCCCATAAGTTTTGACCTCCTCCCCCGAAAAGGGGGGGGGGGGTAAATTTTTACGGATTTAACTAGGCTTCACTGTGGCAGACATAAAGTTGTATTTGAGATAGCCTCATATTTGTTTTTATTTCGAAAAGGGCATTCCATTCTACAACCTGTAGTATGGATATTAAATTATATAAAATATTTCTGAAAAAATATGTTATTTAATTTTTTTATAAAAAATTTTAGTAAAATCTTTTTTTAATCATTTTTAAAAATCTGTATTATAGGAACTAATGCATATCCATACTACAGGTTGTACAAACAAATGTTCTCTTCAAAAAAAAAAAAAAAAAAAAAAATAATAAAATATGAGGCTATCTCAAATACAACTTGAGTTATGTCTGCCACAGTAAATGAAAACGTGTGAAGTGATACAAAACTTTCGGAAAACGGCCTAGAAAAAGACTCAGTTATTTGGAGAATATACATCTGTAAGCCTGAAATAAGTGTAAGCATAAAATAAACTAATTATAAGCATATTATCTGTACTTATTATATTAAGCATATTATCTATACTTATTATATATAAAATTGTTCAGAAAATCACAGGGAACAAAACTAGGTGAAACATTTTTATTTTTATTTTTATCAATATTAAGGTTCTTCTGTAGTGGCGGCCATCTTGGATTTTTATCCCGTAAGATCAATAGTAAATTTAAAACCATTTATTTCGTTTATTTTTTATCATAAAACTGTTTACAAGGTCTAATTTTAACCGCAGTCACATTACGCGCCCGTTTTGCTTTTCACATTTAAAAAAATCCCGTTCAATTGTCACGTAATTGAAATTTTTTACGTCATTTGAACATTTTTCCTTACACAATAAAAAAATGTTTAATGAGAAATTATCGTAAGCCGGATCCACAATTTTATAAAGTATAGTCGGGAACTTTTCAGCACTCAATTAGAAATGATGGATTTATAAAATGGATTGAAATGAGGCAATGGCAAAGCGTTCAGCTGCAAGAAATTGCACTGTTTAGATACGGTTATAGAGTGAAGCGCTGGCGTCGCCTTCTGCTTTCTCGCTTAAGGGATGATCTTCCCTGTTATATACGTGAGGAGAGCGGCAAGCGTGCAGTTTAATTAACGAGCGAAGCAACCAGGGGCTAAACCAGACTCTTTAGAAGCCAGGACACTAACCTACGTGCGTCATTACTACGTGTTATCCTATCAATAGATTCTTGCATATAAAGGAAACAATCGAGCGACATTTGACACTTCGACAAAGCACCACTAAATATTTCGTCAACGTTGACATGTTAATTTCACTTTACCGTGTATCGCCTTCTTTCCTGGCCTATCACGGCATTAAAGTCTCCGGCATTGTGCCAACACGTGTTCTATAATGTCGCTAACTGTTCACACGCTTTGTCCTGCGACTGCCTAGTTAACGTTCGCAGATTTTAACAAGGTACAGGAAGGATTGTTTGAGAAAAATTGAATTTTCGAAATTTTAAATACTGGGTCTCAAAAATTATAGTAGTCTATGTTTTTATATTACAAAAGTTCGACATGGGCACACAAGGCATAGACAACTACGTAAACCGTATTTTCATATTTTAATCTTCACAACATTATTTAATGACAATAAAAATGATCTTTACTGATATCGTGCGATCAAAATGAGGCCGCAGAACCGCTGACGTGAGTTGAGCGAATTTCCAAACGTAAGTTTATATGCTTTTAGGAATTCAACCACTATTTAGAAAATTGGTCTAATCAAAAAGGAGCTCAGTAGGCCTAGCTGCCTGCGTGTATGAAATATATTAGTAGAATTTCTTTGCACCTCAGCCCCGGCTCACTTCTTGTTTCGTCCCGAGTTTGCACTTGGTACTTTTTTTGCGGCCTCGGATGAACTGCTTCGCTTCGCTCGCAGCGTCCAAGCTCGCAAAACTCCGGCCGCCAGTCTAGGATCAGAAGATGCCAAGTAGGCGGGCTTATAAGGTCGTGTAGAAAACAAAAAGTGCAGAATAATATAATATATTTATGTTTTTAGATAAAACTATAAAAAAGTTTCATTCAAGTACAAAACAATAAAAATATTTACTTCTGGTCAGAAAACGTAGTTTCTGTTGGATTATCTTAGCTAACGAACTCGTCCGAGCGATTTTTAGATCCAACGTGTGTTCCAATTTTGGACAAAATCGGACGTAAAATACGGCCGTTAGAGTGCGACACATACAAACATATATATATATTTTTTTAAAGATACCTGAAAACGTGTTCTACGGACTATGATCGGATCACTGACCTTAGGTCTCACCATATATAGTCACTGCAATAGCTCATCTTTCCTGTGAACACCCCCCGCCCCAGTTATAGTAAAATATTTGTGGAATATTAATTATAGTATGCTTTATAACCATGTAGTTTCATTGTGTTGCAGTTGTGGTTAACCTGTCTCCGCGAATAAAAATAGGCTAAGTACATACAGGTCGCTGTCGACAAAGGCGGCTTTAGTGATAGCAGGAATGACCACCGATTGACCTTCCCGTGGAAGAGAGGACTGTTAAAGAAATTGAGTAGAATTACGTACTGAGGAAAGAGCAGAGGAATATGACTACGGAAAACGATGGTTACAAAACACAGAAGTAACCAATCAACTGACCAAAAGACTAATCCAGATGTAGGGAGGTGGTTCGAAAGGAAACATGGACTATTATACAACTCAGCTGTTTGCAGGACAGCTTTCCTATGGAAATTCACTAAAAAACAATCCCTGAGTAGATACAACATCGATTCCGTTCAAAATGTTCATATAACTTCTAAATATTACAAAAATCTTTAGCCTTAATTTTGTTTGATAACTACAAAACTTAGCCCAATAGTCGAATTTGAGTCTAAAATGCAATCAATTTTAGATGATGACTTCGGGACGATTTAACACGTTCACTGCTACGGAAATTTCGTATTTCCTATGCTAAGAGTAGGCCTTTTTTTATATTTAGCCTATGTAGTCTAAATGAGTAGAAATTACTTTATTTTTTATTTTTGAATCTTTCTACGTAATAATCCCGAATATTTTAAAGCGGACGCACATGTCCATAGCACATAGGCTAAAATTGGCGTGCGAAGCACGCAATGCATTATGTATTGAAAATACTCCCAATATGGTAGTTGGCGTGCGAAGCACGCAATGCACTGTATATTGAAAATACTCCCAAGATAGGGGTTGGCGTGCGAAGCATCCAATGCACCGTGTATTGAAATTACTCATAATACGGGGGTTAGCGTGCTAAGCACGCAATGCACTGTGCGCCGACCGCTTCTCATAGTGTTCAGTGTCAAGCTCACATGTACGTCCTTAGCACACGTGCTAAAAAGCCTTCGATTTAGTGAATCACAAGATTTTAAAGTCAAAACTCGAGGATGCGGGAATTAGGGCAGTAGCTTTGCAGTCGTTAGAAAGTTTTCTCAGTGGAAGAATTTAGCAAGTAAAAATGTTCGACCACCTGAGTAATAGCTTCGCTATAAAGAAAGGTGTCCCACAGGGATCGGTTCTCTCAGCTATTTTGTTTTCAATCTTTATTAATGGCATCTTACATCAAGATTTTGAAGGATCAGTCCGAGCACTTGCAGACATTTCACTGAAGTAGAACACACCTGGGACAGAGTGGAGTATTGTATTCGTAAGGATCTATTAACCGTATCTAAGTGGTGTAAGGCTAACAATATGATAATCAATGTACAAAAGACAACATTTATTAATTTCGACTTCCAAGGATATCGTTTCCAAAGTAAATTTATTTACCACGCTGATAACTACAACGACGATATAACACATGCAACGTCTGTCCGTCGACCTGGCAGAAGATTTAAAATATGTGGGTTTCCAGCTGGATGGCAAAATATCTTGGAAAAAGCATACTGGATTTTTCACAACAAAATTTGAATGAACATACGATATTTTCTTTTTAAGGTTTGTAAAAAGTCCATCAGATGCTATATCACGCTTTCGTCCAATCACGATTCTAAATCTGGTATTAAACCGTTATATTTTATGTAACACAGAAAAGTTTCATTCGTATAATGCTATTCAAGAATAAGTTCCTTTCTTCATTTCATTCTTCAAGATTGCACAATTGAATATTCCTCCTCTAAAACATATTTTTGTGTATAAAGTTATGAAAGTATTTTTTATAAGGAGTGGTAATCTGGCAAATTAGCAAGACCGTAGTCTAGATGAAAGACAGCATCTGTTTGAAAACAATGCCTGCTTAGCTAAAAAGTGACTTTATTGAACATTATATTGATTAATTTGGAATACATTTTGTGTGGAAACGAGATGGTGAATCTATGGAATACACTGGGATTAACTACGAAAGTGTATGGTGTTTAAGAATTGAGCTTGGGATTTGTGGATACTTATGGTGGTTCGTAAACCAGACATAAGGGACGTATTCTTTTGTCCTGCGGAGGTACAGGATCAGTGATGATTTGTTGAATGTGTGTGTAGCGAGACCCTTCGGCTCTGTGTCTGAGTCTATTACTTAATTTTAGGATGAAGTCCTCGAGTGTGGGGATTTTGTGCCCTTGAGAGATGGTTACGTTCGATACCATGGGGAGTTTGTGATCCAACGGAGAGTTTTGTTCTGGAAGGAACCCAACCTTTTCTTCCAAGAAACAGATAGTAAGGGATACCAAGTTGGAGCTGCGTAAGTAAGTACTGGACTGATGTATGTTTTGTACATGGACAATCTGATACGAAGTGGTAGAGGGCTCTTTGCGTTTATGACTGGAAGTAGTCTGGAAGGAGTGGGAATGTAAATACCGACATAATTTATTATTCAACCAGAAGTTGATCTACGCTCCAATTAAAACGATCAAATGTAAACCGCTTTTGTTTCCAAAGATCCTTGTTAGTTTTAGGCCCAACAATTTTTAATTTACTTCCGATACTCTTGAGAATGGAACAAAAGATACGTTCGGAACCTAAAACTTCTGTAGAGTTGGGTAATGAAATACGAAGTAATTGACGACTTAATTTGTAAGTGGTCTTTAATTTATTCTATTTTTGTATGCGGTGTTTTATTCGTTGTATTTGCATTTTTGTTCGCAACCACACGATTTTTAATTTATTATATAATTTGAATAGTTTTGTTTTATTTAGTTGTAATTATTTGTACCTGTGCTCTTATTGTTAATTTTCCTCTCTGCCTGTTTGCCTTGTTCGTCCTCTTGCCTCAGCAAGCCGCACAAAGTCAGTTTGTATACAGTATGTGTGTAAAATGTAGACCAAACAATTTTCTTCTTTGTTTCTCATTTATGTTTTTATTACTGTATATAATTTGTTGTCTATATTTTTTAGAAAAGATCTGTTAAACGCACTAACCATCGGTTACAGGAGCAGATTTATTTATCATTTATGTATTTCCTAGACATTAAGATTTGTGATTACGTTGTACATAAAAAAGGGATAAATAAAAATTATTATTATTTATTAATTTGTTTTCCAATTAATTGTTAACTTGTGGTAGTAACAAGAACTGTTTGAAATATAACTGAGCCTGTAGGCCAAGTCGACAGGAAGTTTCCCCAGAAGCATCTGGAGGTAAAAACTATTTATGGCTGGACTTGGTTTGTGTTTTTCTTTAGACGTTTTGGTTATTCGTAACAGACGGGATCAAGTTATTAGTGTGCTCGTAGAGGTATCATTTTGTTTTCTTGTTTTGTTGTAAAAAGAACGTTAAGAGCGAAACTAGTTTCTCAAATAAAAACTTTAACGAAGTTATAAAAGCACCACCTTCAACAGAAATGCGCGTGAAAATAATGATTTCTGGAATTTATTGCTGCAAAAACTTAGTCGATACAGCGAGACATCTATACTGTATATCGTGTAGGCGAGGAAGTCTGTATACAGAATAATTCAATTGCATAGCTTAACAGCTGATGTAAATTGAGCGAATTTCAATCAGATCACGCACCGCTTAGTTCAACTCGATTGTATACTGCTTCGCTCCGCGAGTCGGGATGAGAAGCTGCACCCAGGTGGATTAAACCGGGTACTTTTTTATTTTACGTTTTGGTCGAAGCTGATAAGCAAAAAACCCAACAACCTGAGGCAAGCTTTTTTTAATTAAATCAATGTAGGAGATTCTTCTGCACATTTTTTTGTTTTGTACACTACTGTGGTGAAAATTCATAATACTGTTTTTGAACATATGTTTAATTCTTATGTTATCATATGTTCAATTCTTAATAACAATTTAATGTTCATATCATAGACGATGAGTGTATCATAGACGATAAGATGGTGTACACCAACCGGCTCAATCCGCATCGCACTATAAATTATGTGTTGTGTACTTTGTGTTTTTGTGTATATATATGACGACCTGAAAAGTGATTAATATATTTTATACTTGATAATGAGATTACGGTCTCGAAACGCGTCGTAAGTAGGACAACTCAAGAAGTCACAATACGGACTAACAATCAGGTAAAATACTAATGTATTTCCTGTATTTATTTCATTTTATATTAAAGCTAACAGTTATGTCTAGTTTTAAGATGAATAAAACCTAGATTCATTTTGTAAAGGTTTTCTCTTTTATGACAACTACCTTATAGATCGTCAGGTTGCTCTAAAATCGTAAATACTATAAATCGTACACTGTTCAAATCCACGGCGGATTTTACCATTGGGACAACTTCTGATCCGAGTTGTCAGCTGAGAGCGAAGCAAAGAAGTCCATAATCCGAGCTCGAAAGGTCGAGGTGCAAACTCGTAACGCGAGTGTTTCCGCGGAGTCGGGAAAAAAGAGACCATCAAGAAATTTGACATGCGCCTCGAAGATCAACTCTTCTTTGAAATTAGTGACCAGCGAAAAAACGACCATCAAGGAATTTTACCTGCACCTGGGTTTTAATTATTCTTCCTCTAACGCTGATTTCCATCACACTTTATCCAAGGTTAGGTTAGGTTAGGCGTCACTTACACATGTTTTCCCTCTTGAAGTTATAAGAGCGCGCACTGTTTAGCTTTGATAGTTGTAGTAAGTTCCATAACAGCAAAACAACAAAAACTGATATCACAAACCAACAAAACTTTGACAAGACCAATTTAGGAGACGATGAAACTGCCCCGGTATTTTAGGTACGTTTGAAATGATGAAACTGCCGCGCTCAATAAAGAGGATCAAGAAGGGTTGCCTCGCCAGACCAGAAATTCTGATATTGTCCCGAGCACCTGTCCCTGCGTTATTATTTTTGTCCCTGCAATATTATAGTAGTCGCTACGGGACTGGGGAAAAAAGGGAATTATTTTTGTGTCTGCGTCCTGTCAGTGACTGCAGTCTTCTAATAGTCCTGGGGCCCAGGCCTTTAAAATTTTATGATTACCTAACTCTTGAGACTTCGTATATCTCTTATTTAAGTCGAGTCGGACAACATTTTTATTTGCAACAATTCTCGGTAGCGGGGCGTTTTCCTTTGAGAACCCGGCAAAGTCATTGATTTGATGCGGTAAAAAAATGTATAACCTAAACAATAATCTTTCTTTTAATCGAAAGTTTGTTTTATGTAGAAAACGAAAAACATGTTTTTCTCATTTTTTTTGAAAATCCCCAATATTATTGTCGGACAGATGGTGCAATGTGTTTGAAATATTATTACAAAAAATATAAAATACAAATTGTATGTTAGGTCATAAATATAAGGGTTGCATAAAACCCTTAACTTTAAGGCGTCCGACAACAAGTATGCCCCGACAATTTTGTCGGACAAGGTTTCCACTTAGTTATATATATATTTTATAAACGATTCTGAAAAAATCAGCAGTTAGGTACTAAATTTTTTTACGCCATAACTTTGCCGTGTTCGGGGTGTCGGACGCGCAGAAATGATCAATCATACTTGTCCGACAAAATGTTTTTCGTTTTCTACATAAAACAAACTTTCGATTAAAAGAAAGATTATTGTTTAGGTTATACATTTTTTTACCGCATCAAATCAATGACTTTGCCGGGTTCTCAAAGGAAAACGCCCCGCTACCGAGAATTGTTGCAAATAAAAATGTTGTCCGACTCGACTTAAATAAGAAATATACGAAGTCTCAAGAGTTAGGTAATCATAAAATTTTAAAGGCCTGGGAACCAGGACTATAATAACTGCCACCGGGCAGGTAGGTTAGGTTAGGTTGGTTTGGTTTTAGAAGACAGTCAGTGACAGGACGTTCGGGGCAATTCCAGCGATTCTAGTTTTGCGTGACGATCCTTCCTAACCCTTTTTAATGAGCGGGGCAGTTTCATCGTTTCAAAAGTACCCAAAATGTCGGGGCAGTTTCACTACGCCCCTAATTTACTAAATCTCACTATCTTCAGGTTACGAAGGATAGAACAATTATGGTGAGAATGTTAAAATGACAGAGTTAGGGAGGAGATCTAGGTATAAACGGGTTTGAATAATCTGCTTGAATGCCCTCATGCGGTGGGTGGGGTAGAGGTAAGGGTAGTTGGCGGCATATTTCGCATATAGTCTGGTTTAATGACCTTGGGCGAAGGGAAGGGCGTTAGTAAGTGTAGCTTGGCCGCTTAGTTCGCGTATTCCCTGAATGTCGCTTAATTCGCTGGTCAGGTACTAGATTCCGCAGCGAGCGGTACTAAGCAGCGCATGAGCTGGGGCTGGAGGCTGAAGTCCAAACAAATTCTACTAATATATTGCGCACACGCAGGCAGCTAGTCAGCGCCTTCGCGAGTAGACCAATTTCCCCAAATAGTCGTGACTTGTTTATGTTTTAAGGTTTCAACGAACATTTTGGGAAACTGTACAACCTACGAAGGCGCTGAATATACTAGTAGAATTTGTTTGCCTCTTAATCTCCAGAAAATTTCGCTTAGAGAGTTTTCAACTCGACCTTGCGGCTTAGTTTTATGGATAGACTGCTTCGCTTCGCTCGCGGCGGAAAACTCTCTTTGCGAGTTTGCATCCCGGCAATCGGCCTCGGATCAGAAACTGATCCAAAATAAAATCTCCCACGAGATTTTGAACTGGGTACTTTTATTTTACGTTTTGATCGATGTTGGTGGAACCGGACGGGATATAAGGTCGTGTAAAGAAACTATCTCCTATATTAATTCTTTTACTTTAAATTCCAAAATGTTTCATTCTAGTAAGAAAGAATAAAGAAATTGTTACTTTCGGTCAAAAAAGTACTTCCAGTTGTTGGATTTTTTGTCTAACGAACTCGTCCGAACGCCTTAGAAAACCAACGTGTGCACCAAACTCGGACGTTAGAGTGCGATAAAGTTTCTAATGGCATCTCAAAACGTGTTCTGGGGACCATGATCTGACCCTAGGTCTCAGCATCAAAGAGTCACTGCAACAGCTCATCATCCCTACAAAATAACATCTTTTACAACACTGTATACACATAATTAGCACAAACAACAGTACCAAGCCAAGCGTCAAGGAGATAAAGTCATTTTCCCGCGATATCCTTAACTGTCTTGGTGCAAAGTTCTCACGGCGATTTTACGATTCATTTCTTCGGCTCGAAAGCGTTCTTTGGTTTTATGAAACGTTCTATTTTACGAAATAAAACCAATACGATTTCCGTTAACCGGCAACGGCAAGTGTTGTGTGACGAAACACAAGTATTGTTTCAGCTTTTGTCGGTCCCAAAACAACTTTGCACTCTGCACCCGCGCTCGCTTCGTTCTCACACGTCTATACAGGGCGTCTCAAAAATGTAAACTAATAATTAATTTACTTGTTTATTGCATCATTTACTGTAAAATGTTTCAATAATTGTATAGTTCAATCAAATTAAGGATTCTTCTGGAAATAAACGGTACCAGGAACTGGCACATACTTTCTCACAAACATATTTAAATTATTAAACAGATTCACTGTGACTTCATCATTGTAGGAGGGTTAGGAGAGGTGATATTAAAGTAGGAGCTTAACTAATAAATATTATTATTATTATCTAGAGATAAAACTATTCGATCGATTTCAAAAAAATTTGCACTAAACACGTCAATTTGGCCTGTATGGATGCACGAAAGAAGGTTTTGAAAAACAATCCCCTTTTCGGCCAAAAAACCCCCAAAATCAGTTATTAGCCTATTATTAGCTAAACGATAATTTTTAGAAAGATGCGGATTCTTGCATTGGTAGGGTACATTAAGGGCTACAAATAAGCAAAATTTTATCAAAATCGTTAGAGCTGTTTTTTATTAAAAAAATAATAACAGATTTTTGGGAGGTTTTTTGGCCAAAAAGGAGGTTGTCTTTCAGAATTTTCAAAACCTTTTTTCGTGCATCTATACAGGCCTAATTGACATGTTTGGTGCAATATTGATCGAAATCGATAGACTAGTTTTCTCTCTAGCTTTGTATACATATAGACAAACAGACATTTTGTAAAAAACACTTTTTTTAACTCATTGGGTCCCAAAACGGATATTTCCACAAAAATATCAACATCGATTTTTTTGCGATCACTATACTCTCTCTATACTAAAGTATAGTGAGAATGTAAAAATGGAAACACCTCTGAATAGAGCTGGAAATTATTATAACCGATCCCTCTACAATTCCTACAGCCGATTAGGAGTGAGTAATAAGAAGGGTTGAAATGGTAGGGGTGAAATAGGTAATTTTTAATTAATTCCATACAAATATTTATTGCAGCCAAGCCGTAGAACAAAAAAAGAATAAGAAACTTTTACATTTTACATATTTTGACATAACCTCAAAATCTCGAGTTGAATAGACATACAGTTTTTCAAAATTATTTGTTTTCTCTGTCAAAAGACTCTAATTATAAACTATTCGGAGAAAGGGTGACTTCCAATGACCCAAATAACTTCAATTTTGTTCATAAGAAAAATAATTTGATTTTGCTATTTTTGAGCTTTTTCTAATGAGGTCAAATAAAAAATAACGGGCTACCTGGGTTTTTTGTAAAAAATATGATTTTGCATTTTTTTTGTATTTCTGTCAACATTATGAATAAAAAAAAAAACATTGGGTGTGCTTAAGACCACACGTTAAAAGTGATAACTTCTATGACCGATTTATATTTTTATCAGGATTAATATTAGAGGACAATAAAGGTCAAGAAATTACACAAGTCAATATATTGCCAAAAATTTTATGTCATATATTGTAATTGCACAATTGTAATATTATTATAATTATATTATTATTATGTAATAATATTATAATAATAATAAGTATATGAAAAATAGTGATCATTATATTTAAGCAGTATTTATTTAGTGAATAACGATTTTGAGTGAGATATTAGTGCAAGCACTCTACATAGAATTCTAAGAATAATTCAGTATTTAAGGAAAAATTATTATATTAATAATTATAATAACGTATTATTATATATTATCGTCTATTCCCTCTCCACGCGCTTACTTGTCTATATATACTACTAGCTGACAGGACAATGCTTCGCTATTGCAATAATATGGTTATCTGCAGCAAATGTTACATCTTAAAGTATTTTAGCTGATTCTGTGTGTATTTTGAGACAGTGGTTTTTTTTACCGCTTGCCTTTTTACGCTTGCTTTTACGCGATTTGTATTAGAAAAACGCTTCAGTCTTTTTTCCTCGTTTTTTGCTATTTGTTCTGGATGCGACCGAACTGCATCAGATGATGATGTTCACTGTTCTGACAGGGTTGGAAGTTGAGAAATTTGGAGACCATCGTCTGAAACCTGGGATTGGGAAGCTGGGATTGTTACATAATATAAGTACAACAGCTGATTTGGATCAAAAACTTAACATAATGTTAGGTTAGACATAGAATGAAAACATCAGAGTATACAGTAATCTGTTTGCATTGGCTTCACCATGGTTGGTGAGCCCCTAGTAGTACATAATTTCTGTTTTTTTAATAAATAAAACGTTCTACCTCAAATATATGTTCGCTCTCTCGCTCAGCGAAGGCAGAGTATACCGCCGCGCCGACCTTACAATGCGTTATTAAATAATAAACTGAATTGTATTATATATTCAACTAGTATTACTGGCCCACTTTGTCCGCCGTGGAATGCAAATCCGATCACGGCGAAGAAAGCGTGCGAAGTCGGTCACACCGCGGACATATATGCACACGACTAAGCTTCGCGACGTTCACATGGATTTATCCGGAAACTGTTGTAAGTGCGTAAACACAGAAGCAATTTGTCCAACGGTTATAGACTTGGGACTGGATCTGTTCCCAAAGCAGTTTTAAAATAGTTCCTGAATCGGCAGAACAACCGTAACGCGTTTCTATTTTAATGACAGTGATGAATAAAACTAAGAACATGCTTGTGCTAGGTAAATTTAAGGATATGCTTGCTGTCCAATGAATACGCAGAGAAACAAAATATGGAGGATATTTACGTGATATTATTAACATACTGATATACTAATATTATAAAGAGGTAAAATTAGTTTGTTTGTAGGAGGTAATCTCTGGAACTACTGAACCGATTGAAAAAGTAGTTTTACTAATAAAAAGCTATTCTATCCCTGAGTAACATAGGCTATAATTCATTTTGATAAAAACATTTTTTGTTTTAATATTTGTAAATTTAGTCGGAAAAAATCTTAGGTTAGGCCTAGACTGATAGACCAACACATTACGTATATACATTTATTACCATAGCAACTTATTGAATAAAGTAACACATAAAACAGCTGTTCGCTCCAATATTTCCATTAACAGCTGATTTCTCACTTTGAAGCAATTATATGTATTTATAACTTTTAGGTTAGGTTTTTGAGTGTAACTTTGCTGGTTCTTTTAACCTTTATTATAACAGCTGTCATGAAAATGTACGTAATAATTTGATTTGAACATTTACCATTATTTACCTTCTTAGCTTTTGGGTTACTCCTTTATTATAAAGAAAACATAACACGATTTCCAACGGGTATAGAAGGTTCCAATGGGGTTGGCGTGAGAAGCACGCAGGAGTTTCTCCTAGTAGTAAATAATTCGATCAGGCAGCTGAACCGCCGACGTAAGTTTAGAGAATTTCCAATATTAAATATATAAGTTTTACGGTTTCAACTATAAATTTGAGAAATTGGTCTACTCACGAATGCGCTGAATAGCTGTCTGTATGTACGAAATATATTTCTAAAAATTTACTTTGCGAGTTGCACCTCGATCTTGTGGCCTCAGATTATGGACTGCTTCGTCCTCGGGTCGGAAGCTGCCCCATCCCACTTGAAGTTTGCACCTCGACCTTGCTGCCTCGGGTTCTGTAAGAACTGCTTCGCTTCACTTACAGCGTACTAACTCGGCCGTCGGGCATGGATCAGAAGATGCCCTCGCGGTAAAATCATCACGTGGGTTTGAAACAGGTCCTCTTATAGTATTTTAGGTTTTAATCGATTTTGGAGAAAACAAGCAAGCTATAAGGACGTGTAAAAAAACAAAATGTACAGAACAATATCCTACATTTATATTTTGCAGAAACCCCTAAAAAGTTTCATCCTAGTTCGAAAAATCTAAAAAAAATAGTTATTACCTGTCGACAAATGTACTTCCGGTTTATGGATGCTTTGGCTTACGAACTTGTCCGAGCGACTTACACAACCAACGTGTGTCCCAAATCGGACGTAAAATGCGGCCGTTACAGAGCGAACACATATAAATATATAAAAAAATTACGTGTTCTGAGGACCATGATTGTGCTCATTTACTATTCCCGACCTTAGGTCTCACTATAAGGGTGACTGCAGAGCTCATTTTTCCTATGGAAATTCAGATAGAATCAGGGAATATCGAAACTGTTAAACAGAGATTATTAAGTTAAATTCAAATAAATTTTCTTGGCGATGGAAACTATAAATATGGAAAACAGATTGTAAGCATCACCCTTACGTTAGCGGCACTAAATTAAAAAAAGTAAGTGTGTGCGGGCGTGGGATGAACGAAGTTCATCACGCATTTTCTTCAATTCTTTTACCAGCCTTAACGGCAACATACACACATAATTTTAATCTTTCAATTGTCATTAATTATTAGTTTGTTTTTTATACAAATATTTACTGTTTCCATACGTTTAATGTTATTATAAAAAGGTGTAGAATTAATTATAACATCAAAGCTAAGATGGTAAACACATGTAAATGTCCATTCATTGTAAATAGGCCTACATTCAATAAACATAAAATGTTGGTTCATCAGTCTAGGCCTAACATAAAATTATTGTTTGTATGTTGCCGTTAATGCAAGGAAAATAAATTAAATATACACACAATAATTTTAGGTTAGGCCTAGACTGATGTACCAACATTTTATATTGAATGTATTTCAGCGCTTGACTATAATATCTGAACTACGCCGGACGGGACCGATCGTCTCTTAATTTAAATTGATGGACCAAAATACATATTTCTTGAATGTATTTACATTCATTGCCATAGCAACCAATTTGATAACGCTTTTTCGTTACTCTTATTTTATATTTGTCATTTCAATAGCAACCAATTAATAACCCTTTTTTCGTTACGCATTATATTTTCTATTTGTTAACTTCTACCGCAACCCGCGTTAAGGAACTTCTTACCAAAAACTTTATTTAAACTAGGGGCTTATTAAAAACCAACTCCTGCGGATGCTCGCGACGAAGCAAATGGAGACAGATTACAGTATTGTATTATCTGATATTTTTACTGAAATATCCATAGGCACATAGGGGTAGGGTGGTGTGGGTGGGGACAAGTGTTGTGTGAGTGGCAAGACTGTTTATATAATTAGCGATATAAACCTAACCAAAAACGCTGCTGGTTGCGAAGAAGGATGTTTCTTCACGTGTCACGTTCGTTCGCAAAACCCACAATTTTTACATTTTTAAAATAGGAAACATCCATATTTCCGGGATAAAAGTATCATAGATTAGTCTCTGAAAAATCCTACACATGCAAAAAAACTTTTCGTCAAAATTGGTTCAGCCATTCCGAAGATAAGCCGCAAATTAAAAATATGTGTGTTTAGGTTTTGGTAACATGTGAACAACCGTATAAGGTTAGAAAAAGAATTTATTTTAAAATCACAGACACTTCAATTTTATTTATACGAACAGATAGTTTTTATAAATTTTTACAGAAAGAGGTCACAGCATAGTACAATGTACAAATCATGTGTTCTAGATCCCGATCGCGCTCAAAAACCCACAAGTCATCCGACCGCCAACTCTTTGCCAATCTCACTAACTACCGTGAAAACTGCATTTAGTGTTTTTAATCACTCCGTTTTACGTGAGAAATATAAGTTTCCGATTAAGTGAAAAACAAAACCGGAACGGCGGACCGCATGGAGCGGAACTGTGGCCTACTTGGACCACCGGACTCCAGCTGGGACGTCATATAGTGTCCAAATTGCTACCGGCCGTTTCTATTATACAGGGACCCGTATGATGGTCTAGATTTAATCCAGAGAGACTAGATTCGCATATTACATGTTTGGGAGATAATGTGCGTGTAATTTTTTTAACAAAACTGTGTCAAACTGACTAGTAGTGCTTCATGCGTATATACTCAAGGCGAATTATATATAAACACCTTAAATCTCTGGTAAGTTTCACCAAAAATATATTTTGATTACGGTTTATTGAGAGATTACTTCGAACTTACTCCTTACAGACTGGTTCCAGAACACCAGATTATAGATTGCGCTTTGCGAGTTTGCACCTCGACCTTGCGCATTCGGACTAATAAGGACTACTCTCGTAGCTCTTCACTCGTAGCGGATAAACTCGCTTTGTATGCTTCTTTTAAGGAACTTGTATGGTATTTTACGTACTAATCAATTTTGGGGGTCTCAGACGAGCTATAAGGTCGTATAAAAAAACAGAATGTGCAGAATAATTTCCTATACTAGTAGTTCTGTGAACAGTAGATCTCGCTCGTTAAAATAACAAATGTGGTTTTGAGCTTAGGTTGAAAATAGTGTGCCAGTAAGGAAGTAAGCAGAAGGTTTAGCCAGTGAAACATTATTCTGCAATTCCCGCGATTCCGGGGTTTATAGTTCTCGTTTTTATTCTTTTCTTGAGCTTTAACTGCTAAAGATTTTCTTTTAGGGGGTATTGTGTTTTATTTAGGTTAATAATGCGTAAGTTAGCTTAAAATATCGCGTTATTGAGAGAAAACATAGAATTAAATATTTACATACTTAAATAACTAAAACTTAACAATGTATTTACAGTTCCATATCACATTCCAATATTATAAATAATAACAACAAACGATGTTAAAGCGTCGTGATAGAGATCTCAAACCATGTAACAACACTTCCCACGATGTCCGACGGTCATTTTTGTTTGACCTTTATCGCCACGAGGTTTCATTTGTTTCATCTCATTTTGCAATTCAAGTAAAGCTAAGTCAAATACTTTTACGAAATAATAATTTACAAGTATACAGTTCAATTCTTTGATTTATTCTCTACACTTTCTTATAATAATATGTCATTTTTGGGAAAAGGATATATTTCTAAATTACTATTCAATACAGGCCTAGTTGTGTTAGCAGTCTTCTAATAGGGACATAAAAACTGGTGTTTTCAAATTACAAAAACTTTTTACTACTTTTTATGTAGGCCTTAAGTTTAACTTTTTTTTCGTTACTGAACATGCTTGTTTCTTGAGCTAATAACTTTGTTAATTTTACTTCAATCATTTTTTTTTACTAGCATATATGAACTCTTTGAACCTTTATCTACAAAAAGGCTATGTGACACTTTTGAATTGGTCTAGAATAAACGTATAAAAACATGGTTGAAATACAAAAATTTTATTTTTACAAAATTTGAAGTTTACGGCCGATTTGTGAGCTTACCGTTAGAAATACGAAAAAATCAAGAATGCAATTTTGTTGAAAATCAAATTTGCTACCCGCAAAATGTTATTAGTTTTTCAATTCGACTTACGGTTAGGCCACAAACTGGCTTTGGAAAAAAGCTTACACTGAGAGAAACGGTCCAGCCGCCATTTTTATTTTATTTAAGGTGTTAAAAATGAAAAATGGAAAAAAAACGTATATATACATGGCTCGGCCTAGGAATAAGGAACATTCATGCAAAAAATCATCAAAATCTGTCAAAGCGTTTGGTCTTAATCGTGAGACAGACAGGCAGACATAGACGAAATACCGAACGGTCGAGCTAAAACGGAGACCTCGCTTCGCTCGGTCAATAAGAATTTGTTTAGATATAAGCTGAAGAAGTTTCATTCTAGTACCGTACGAAAAATCTCAAAAAACAGTTACTTGCGGCCAACAAAAGTTTTTCCGGTTGTTGGATTTTTTGGCTAACGAACTCGTCCGAGCATTTAGAAAAGCACCGTGTGTACCAAATTTGGACCAAGTCGGACTTAAAATGCGTCTATTAGAGTGCGAATATAAATATATAATTTTTAATGACATCCCAAAACGTGATCTGGGGACCATGATCGGTGCTCAATGACTACTCCCGAAATTAGAGCCCACCAAAAGAGTCACTGTTCTTTTTTATGGACATTATAATTATAAATTTGAGTGTATTGTTTGTAACTAGGTAATATCAGTTCCTACAGAATATAATAATATGAAACGACATTACACTACGTTACACGGGAAACAGTTTCAGCAGTATACAGGGAAGCCTAGAAATGCTATCTTTACGGAATATAAGAAAGCACTAAAACAACAAACACATTTTTCAAAAAGTCAGACAAAAAAGCCTATAACAAATGCAGTACATATTGCCTTCTCTGTCAAGAAGAGAAATTGTCAAAGAGAAAAAAACCTTTTAGTGATGGAGTGCTTTTATTAAGAACTAGGGCAGACCCATGCGTGCTCCGCACGCCAACCCCCAACGGAACCTTCTAAAAACATATTTTATGTTTTATTTATAATAAAGGTGTAGGATTAATAATAACCTCAAAACTAAGATGGTAAATAATGTTAAAT
>JAGFPH010000037.1:1262539-1273458 GCA_018207615.1 Philaenus spumarius
CTCGCAGTGGTTTGTCCCTGCAGAAAAAAACCAAAAACGTTTTTCATATATTTTCAAAATGGCAGCCGTTTAAAATGTTTAATGTAAAATACCTCGAAAACAGCTAACTTAGCAAAACAAATATCAAGAAACCCAAAATTTCCTTTTTTAATGACAAAAATAACGGCTTTTTAGCCGAATTTTTTGAATAAAATGAGAGCTATTACACTTGACCTAACTTGAAAACGGATTGTCGGAGGAGGCTAAAACTTCGTTTCTATCCGTTTTAGACCATTTGGAGACAATACCCAAAATTCATGACTTTATTATATATATATGTATATATGTTTTATTCCCGGATTGATAACTGGAATTACTGATTTTTTTTGGTGAAAGGGTCCTAGTAGGATTCTTCAGACACACTTTTTTGTTTGTTTTTTCGATCCGATTGAAAATGGCGGAGTTATACCGATTAATCGTTTTTGGGTAGGGATTTAAGGGTATATAAGTATATGGGTTTTTCCCACCTTGATAAAATGGTAGTAAATATATGCTTCAAAATAGCTGAAATTTTAGTGAAAGGGTCCTTGTAGGATGTCCCAGACACTGATATTTTTATTTTTCGATTGTACACAAAATGGCGGCTTGCTTGATTCAAACCAAAATGGCAAAGTTAGACCGAGGAAATTGCATTATTTCTCCCACTCACAAGCCCGTGTGCAGTTTTTGAGCCATTTCGTTCGAAGGTAATTAAATTTACTACAATCCTGTGCAAAGGTATTTTAGGGACAGTCCCCGGAACAAGGTACAAAATTGATAGGAAGCTCCCGATAAATTATTTTTTCATTATCCATGTAAGGTTTTTGCGCAATTTCTCCCACTCATAAGCCCGTGTGCAATTTTTGAGCTATATCGTTCGAAAGGTAATTAAATTTACTACAATCCTGTGCAAAGGTAATTCAGGTACAGTCCCCGAAACAAAGAACAAAATTGATAGGCAGCTCCAGATAAATGATTTTTCACTATCCGTGTAATGGTTTTGCGCAATTTCTCCCACTCATAAGCCCGTGTGCAATTTTTGAGCTATATCGTTCGAAAGGTTGTCCACCTTTTGTTGAGATATAAAATATACGAACTCACGTCTCGCACTAAATGCGTTTTTGATGTCGTCGATGATTTCTTCTTCTTCATTGGTTTACACACGTACTAATATAAACCAGAAGTTTAATGTAACAGCTGGTCGTAAAAGAAGAAGAAATCAACGACATAAAATAGGCAGTGGTAAATTCAAACGATTTAACTCTAATGGATTAAACGCTACCGATAAAATGGTCTCACTTTGTAAATTTTGTTAAAATAGTTTACTTGGTAATACCACTGAAATGGACATTGCTCTTCCTAATTTTGTAAGTTGTGTTAAATTAGTGCACATCTAAAATGATCACATTTCAAATTAAACCAATACAACCAACGATTTATGTGCATGACAGTTTTCACTTCTGTCGGCAGTCCCACGAGTGCTTTCGGTTTTTTATTTGTTCCTTGTGTCCCCAAGTTAGAAATAAGTGTTGGTAAACATCCTACACGGCCGGGTTACAGAGTTCACCACTCTATAATTACCGGGAACACACGGACTTCCACGAAGCCTGCGGAGTTCACGCTTTACACAATTCGGCACGATGTTTAAATAGCCTGGATTTGTCTGTCAAAACCGAAGTGGCCTAGTTTTCCCGCTACGCTAACTGCCAACCATCTTCAGCGGGGCGTTGTAACCGCCGGTAGTTAGGTTAACAATGGGACAGGCTGTTTCGGAAATATCGTTATTTCTGATTCGAATCGAGAAACCGTTAACGTAATAGGAATATATATTGTTATTACTGTGAAAGGGACTTGATTTTAAAAATAAACGTACGTATTTTTAGACAAACCTCAAAAAAAGTTTCATTCTAGTACGAAAAACCTCACAAATTTTACAACCGGTTAAAAAAACGCTTCAGGTTGTTTGATTTTTTTGGCTAAGGAACTATCCCGAGCCACTTAAAATACATGGGGTCTGCGTCGGACCAGACGGTGGAAGTTATACTTCTTTGGCCATTCGTATATTCGTATACTTTCCTATCATTTTTGAAAAAAAATTTTTCCCAGTCGGGGATCGAACTAGGGATTCTAGCGTGGAAGTCGAGTGCGTTAAACACTCACCCACTGAGACTCTTTAGGTATCTCTTGTAGAGAAAAGGTATAAAAAGGCACTTTCCGGATTTTACTCCTAACGCGTGACGCGGTTTCTCGACCGACACCCCATCCCGATTACAACGGGCGCAAAGAAGTATAACTTCAAAAAACAATGTTTGTACCAAATAGGACGCAAAATGAGGCCGTTAGAGGGCGAACACATGCATATATAATATTTTGAATGTATTCATTGAACACTTCCGACTTTAGGTCACTGCAATAGCTCATATTTCCTATGGAAATTCGTTAATAATACGTTAGTAAAGGGCCAACCGTTTCTAACCAAGCATTAAACTCTTTTATAAAACCTATACCTCGTGAAAGCATTTGTGATTCTCACTGAAAGACGGATCTGTCTGACAGTTTTAAGATGATGTATTGCATTGTACGTCCGTTACTTATGCTCTGTTTAAACACATTCCCGTAGATACCCGACTAGAACGGAACTTTGCGGCACACCCGTCACCATCCTAACCTATAATAAACCAAGTGCAACGTTCTTACGGCAGAGTGCATTGGACCCGAACATAGAGACTCGTTCAATATGCATCGCTACTGCTATTCAGCAATTATTCATTGGTTTAATTAAACAATGATTTGTGTGTTTGTCGAGAGAAAACTCGATTTGCCGGTTTATTTGTCGTTGCGATTAGCTGTAAAGATGATTAGCTGTCCGTCCGTCCGTCCGCAATTGCGTCTTTCATTTATTAACTGCGAAAGTTTATTAGTAGTTTCTGTTTTGTACACTTTTACCCGACTGTGGAAAGCTAATCCACACTGATTTATGGATTTAGATGATTAAGGATTACGGACAATTTTAATTCAGAAAAAGGGTTCACTTCCATATATAAGAAAGAACAAATTTAACAACGTACGATAATAAAATATGGTGTAGCGGCTTCTTTCCTATCAAATCACGGCATTAAAGTCTCCGCCATTGTGTGAACAAGTGTTCTATAATATCGCTAACAGTTCACAAGATTTGTCCTGTGGCTGCCTAGTTAACGTTCGCACGCTTTTAACAAGGTACAGGTAGGTTTATTAAATATGAGTAAAATTGAATTTCCAAAATTTTAAAAACAGGATTTCAAAAATAATAGTAGTCTATGTTTTTATTTTACAAAAATTGGGCATGTGAAATCAAGGCATAGATGACGCCGTTTCCAACTGCGTAAAAAATATTTTAATATTTGAATCTTCGAAACATTAATTATTTAACGTAACGATTATTTTTGATAAGATCAATCCTTATTGTACAGGGTCCCCAAAATAAGTTCTCAGGACAAATAATTCGATCTCGCAGCTGAACCGTTGAAATGAGTTGAGCTAATTTCCAAAATTAAGTGTACATAAATGTTTTAGGACTTTAACCAACTATTTGGGAAATCAGTCTACTCACGAATACGTTGAATAGCTGCCTTCGTTTGCGGGATATCTTAGTAGAATTTGTTTGCACTTGCAGCTGAAACCCTCGTCTTGCGAGTTCGCCCCTCCACCTTGCTCCCTCGCCGTAAGGACTGCTGCGCTTCGCTCGCAGCGGACAAACTAGCTTTTATGGTATGTTACGTTTTGACCGATTTCTTTTTTTTGGGGGGGGGGGGGGCATACGGGTCTTGTAAAAAAACAAAATTTGCAGACTTATCACCAATATTTATTTTTATAAACGAACCCCAAACATGTCTCATTCTAGTACGAAAAATCTCAAGAAAATAATTTCCTGTAAAAAACGGGCTTCCGGTTGTTGGATTTTTGGCTAACGATCTCGTTTGAGCGACAGAAAACCAACGTGTTTACCAAATTTGGACCAAATAGGACGTAAAGTGCGAACACATATATACACATACAAGTTTTAATTATGTTTAATTCGTGTAGAGTGCGTATGTCGCATTTGACAGAGAGAGTAGAAACAATTGTCCTAAGTGGAAGCGTTTCACTTTTCGTCCTACCACGTCCCATTTTTAATTTATTTATTTACTACACACTAATTTAACGAGACTTAAAATTCCTTGACGTATTCTGTATTAGGGCGATTCTCTAGAAAGTGAAACTGACATGGTATTTTTGAAAATAATGTTTTAGTACTTACAATGGGTGTATTTTGTTAGTAAAATACATAAATTCAATAGTTATAGTAAACAAAAAATATTTTTCCACCATATTTTGAAAAAAAATGCTTGCAAATTTAACAAATCTTGTAAGCATTACTGACCTAGAAAAGTTACTCCAATTTAAATGTAATTTTTTTGGTCATATTGCAATATTTTCATAAAATTATATAACTATTTTAGTCTTAGAGCAACTCACCAATAACATAAAATAGATGTTTTATTTTCTTGAAGTCATTTTAAAGTACAATTTCCCAACACACCTCACTGTGTCCCGTGCGTCACAAACAACATCTAAATTTCTTTCTACTAACTTAAAAAATAGCATCATTATTTTTAAACTTTCTGTGCAAAGGTACTTTGTTAAGGTTTATCAGAAAAAAATATAACTGTATTTTTATTTTGAATATATGTTGTTTCACAAGGCTTTTAAAATCTGTCCCGTGCATCACAAAGATGCACAGGACATAGGTAAAAAGGTAAATAAGTGCAGCTATACAAAGTTGAGATGGATCTTATCATATTTATTTATCATTACAGTGTACTTAGAATACATCATGTTAAACATAGACTTTAAATTAAAAACATATTTTTATGTAAAATATTTACTGTCCGTAACTAGTATTGTTTAGGCTCTGTAATTTGTATTGTACTTTTTAAATAACGTTCATGTTTAAAAAATGTTATTAATACAACACAAAACATAACATGTTCCTTGGAAAAAATTAAACTCATTTTATAAACAACTTTGTTTATATAACCTAAAACTTCTTTAGGAAATGTTTCTTTATAGTGTGCATTTTCAAGCTTTTTCAAAACTGTCTATTGGACCAGAAAATTCATAAAACATTTTTTCTCCTTAGAATCGGAGTTCTGGCGTAAAGAATATTTGTAAGATTTGGTTAAAATCTACATATGAAATGTAGTTTTTATCTGGGATGAACCTTCTCTGAGAACTGTCCATACACTTCAAACACAATGCTCGAACTTCTCCATCTTCTTCACTCTACGCAACATACAAATTCTTATAAGTACTTTGTTTTATTCTATCTTGCACCTGAATCAAATTCAGCCAAAAGAAATTCTCCTGGATTTACGTTTTCAACTGAAAGTGTCTTTGTTTTTACTTCTTCTACACAATGAGGAACCTCTTAAACGTCTTCTTCATCACTCGACTATATCGAGTTGTAGACGGGTTTTCTTGTTGAGATATTTTGTTTATTTTTTAGCTCTATTTCTTTATCATTGTTCAAGTATTTGAATTCTCCTTTATTACACTTGACTATAATTTATGTTTGCTCTGTATTCTTGGGATCTTAACTACATATTTCCAAACTGTATCGTACCTGGGAATATCATTTTTAAGAATCAATATTACATTTGTTGATGTCGCGAGTTTCTTGGCGATTTCTGCAAACTGGGTAGCATTTTGCACTATGGGGGCTTTACAATAGATTTAATCCAAGAAATAACTTTCATTGCTCATTCTTCATTGCTTTTCCTAGCCCCTGTGGTGATTTGTAAGATAGGCCTACCTTTTTTGGTTTGTCTGATTTTCCTTCTTTTTTCGTGTTCTTTTCTTCAAAACTCTTCTTTCAATTTCTCATTAGAATCAAGAGTAGCTTTTAATTGGCCCCTTGCTTTCCTCATTCTTTCCCTGTTTTCAACATAACCTCTTCCCTGTGTTTCAGTCTGTACTTTTTGCATCTTTCAGCCATCACTCATATTTATGTTTACTTAGTGGTTGAGCACTATTAGATAAATTAACTTTCATATTTAAAAATGAAAATGAAGTAAATACTTCACAAATCACAGTTAGCTTGTAACTGGATAGGCTAACTAACAAAGTCAGAAACCTCAGCTACTACTCTCTATCCCTCCAATTGCGTTTTCCTCCAATTCAGATTCCCTCCAATATAATCTGTCAAATGTGATAGTAAAAAATGGAGGGAAGGATTATCTAGTTATAGATTATACAAGTAATGATATTTCAAAACAACATCATTCTCTGAATAATGTAAAAATATACAAATAATTCTACTATTTGTCGAAGATATAAAATTGTGATATTTGACATTATTTATTTTTTCAATTTTTGAATGATAAACCTTTAAGCACCTTTAACCTTTAGAGAATCGCCCATTAACTTGTTTTTATAATGCATTATGTTTGTTGGTCAATATTAACATTTGCCTAACTCTTTAATACTGTAACTCTATCCAATGTACTTGTCCGCCATTACATATTTTCTTTCCGCGAATCCCCTTGCGACAAATTACGAACCCCAGGTTGAGAACCGCTGTTTTAGACGATAAACAACATCGCTAACAAAACAACACTTTTAAACATCAATTGTCGAATATTGCAGCAATAATGTTTTCAACAAACATTGTACTTAGTTTTAATTTACAAATTTTACCCGACTACCTTCTTCGCCTAAACAAAAGAAAGTTTCGGACCTCCGACCGCACAACTTCAAGCCCTGATTGTTGCCAACGGACAACGGTTGATTGCGCATGCGCGCTTCACTAAACCCGACCATTGATAAAGCATACTGACCCCGTGTCATGAAGTCGACCTGGACGACCTGTACGTTTCCTTTCTGGAACTATAAAATTAAAATAATCAACTATAAACTATCGCCATCGTGATACAGCTGCTAGTATGTACGATAAGTGGAGAAAGTATTGTGAGAGTGAATTAAGTGTAATGAATTGTTGGGTAAAGTAGGTAAGGATGACAAAAGCGCGGTGTTAATAGAGATCGGGGAGTGGTTTATTAAAAAAAATAACTAAATTCAAATACGTAAAATAAATCGAACACGCAGGTCAAACGCGTCGCTGACGAGTGTTGAGCGAACTTCCAAAATTAAGTTCATGTTATAGAGTTTCAACATCCTATTGGGATGATTGTCGTTGAATAGCTGTCTTCGTGTACGAGACAAACAGACAACTGAGCGACGATCGTGAACGTTAGAGTGAGCTAGAGAAGACAAAGTTTGTTTACTAAGAACTACTGTGAATCATAGGCAGAATCGCTCGTCCCACACGTGATGTTCGTTTTCCTCATTGGCCCAAATCCCTAACGTCAGCCGTTGTAAGGTGGCGCGGCGCTTCACTTTAAACTCTCGGTGAAAGGTATAGTAGAATTTGATTGCACCTCAGCCTATAGCCTCGTCTCATGCGCTGCTTCGTTCCGCTCAACCTTGCGACCTCGGATTATGGACATCCCAGCTGTCGCTCTTAGTAGTCAAATATTTACACCACAGCCTCCAGCCCCAGCTCACGCGCTACTTAGTTCCACTCGAAGCTGAAAAACTCGCAAACGATCTTGCGGCCTTGGTTTATGGACTGAGCCTTGCTGGTTTACATTTGGCCGTCGACCTCGAACCAAAAGCTACTCCTACGGGGATATGAACTGGGTACTTTTACGATATTTTACGTATTCATCAATTTTGGGAGAACCAGACGAGCTATAAGGTCGTGTAAATAAAAACAAAACAAAATGTGCAGAATTATCTCATATAGTTAACACCCAAGTTTCATTCTAGTACAAAAAATCTAAAAAAAATTAACTTCCAGTTGATGGAATTTTTGGCTAACGAACTCGTCCGACTTCGAAAACCAATGTGTGTACCAATTTTGGACCAAACCGGACGTAAAATGCTGCCGTTAGAGTGCGAACATTACTCACATATACATCTCTCTATTATATAAAAAAGTTTTTCTACTTCTTCTTGTCATAATTATAAAGTAATAAGAATAGTTACTATCTAGCGAAACCACTGCTAAGACGGGATTGGAAAAATTAGCGGGGAAAGAAGACCCTGTTGAGTCAGTAAGAAGAAAAATAAATTACTCTATTATATAAAAAAGTTTTCTTCTCATAATTATATAGTAATAAGAATAGATTAAATACGTGTATTGCGTAGCGGTGACTATTGCATAACCTCTAGGCGCCGTGTATTGCGAAGCGAAGACATATTGCATATCTTCCAGGCGCAAAAATTCATGTAGTCGATTATGAAGTCGAATTCAAGTCGAAAAAATAAAGTTAAGGGGAGTCGGATGGTCCTATCTTGCCCATGTTAAATTGAACAACTTGAGGTACACTTATCTCAGAAACTATAAAATATATATTTATGATTTTTGTGTTGTTTTGTTTGGCCTATTGTGCTGGTCATTTTGTGTGTTGTATATATAAAAAAAATTTAATATTTTTCTTTTTAAATTCAAATTACGACCTTTTTTACAGTGTTTTTAGATATAAAAAAAACACACAAATATAAATTTATAAAATATAACAAAAAAACCAACACTCAAAATAACCAGCATAGTGTGTCAATTAAAATTTTTAAAAAATCGTGAAGATATCTCTTATGGTTCCTGAGAAAATGTACCTTTTGTAAGAGAAAAACTGATTTTTGATTTTTCAGAAATAGCGTTTAAAGTTACAAGCTGTTATTAACTATTATTTACACTTATTTTAATATAACTTTTCAGGAAACAATAGTTGTTTTTTTTTAAAGGCGAAAAACCTAGGTGGTTATCATCGCCTTCAGGAAACAATAAATATTGTTTCAGGAAATATATATATAAATATAAATATATATTCAGGACTGTTTTATTTATTGTATCCGGAAAGGGCACTTTTTTACGTATGACATTTTGCATGAACGTCAACGATATGGGCTTGAGCATACAGTCCAGAAATTTGTCTTAAATTGTTCGTGCACACTAATAAAAATGCTTATAAAACCACTTTGGCTCATCAGATTTTAATAAATAAGGTCTTAAAATAATCCTGAAAAGATACAGAATAAAAAATATAAAAAACCAAAAAAAGGTAATTTTTTAATTTTTCACCATCCGACTCCCCTTAAGGGTTAACGAGCGGAGCGAGCATTGGGCAAAGACCCCTAGTATTATATAATTTTTAATTACACCCCTTAACGTATTCTGGGGAGACAGAACGGCGCTCATTAACTACTCCTGACCTTAGGTCTCACCGTAAGATAGACTGCAAAATTCGCTAATAATTAAAAGACTAAAGAAATTCAGACAGTTCGGACTCTCTTGTTAGGGAATTTCCACAGGGAAGATGAGCTATTGCAGTGACTCCTGTGGTGAGACTTAAGGTCGGACATTGGGGCAGCCAGGGAGCTGTGGGCGCTTAATATAAAATTAATTTAGAAAATTCGCTCAACTCACGTCAGCGGTTCAGCTACGTGATCGAATTATTATTTTATTAAACTTTAAAGTTTGTGTAAATAAATAAAACGGCTGGAGTTCTGCAAAGCCCAAATCTATCAACCTGGCGACAATCTGTCGCATTAGGTTGAAGGTAGATGTGATTGAGGAACCTACTCTATGTAAAAATACTACTTTAATGAGATTTCAAAAAATCTATCCACCATTTTTGACCCGCCATTTTGAATGTAACTTTGTTTTTGTTTTTTAAATGGGAAGGTGGTCATGTGGTACATTTCGTTGTAGATTTCAAGAGAAAAGCAACCAATTAAAATGGCGGCCAAAAAACAACGAAATCGTGTTTTCCGATTTTGCCCCATTTTGCTGTACTGTTTTCTTTTTAATATTAATTATTTTTCTTTTCGGATTCAGAATTAAATAAGCTTTCAAACGATACGCCACACAAGGATATTTGGTTGAACCACTCGAAATCAATTTTGAAAAAAACCCAAAAAAACTGTAACTCAAAAGTGTTTAACACTGCCAAATATCGTTGTGTAAATATTGTTCGAAAAAGAAGAATAATTAAATAATTAATTTAAAAAAATAAAAATACAGCAAAATGGGGCAAAATCGGAAAACACGATTTTGTTGTTCTTTGGCAGCCATTTTTAATCGGTTAAAGATACGGTGTGCAAATTTCATAGTTGGTTTTCTCTTGCAATTGTACATTGAAATGTTGTATCATATGACCTTCCCATTAAAAAAAAACAAAAAACAAAGTTACATTCAAAATGGCGGATCCAAGATGGCGGACACATTTTTAGAAATCTTAATAAATAGTATTTTTACATATAGTAGGTTCTCAACCACATTTACGTTAAAATTGTATTTATATACGAAATACTAAACCGTTTCCAGGCTTTTTCTCCACCCTGTATATTTTGACTATTTTAAGAAATTGTAAATATTATTTTCTACAGGTTTCCGTCAGGTTTTATTTGACCACCCATTATTTGTACATATAAATTTAGTGGTTTAACACAGTAGTGTATACTTTGGCAGAAAACATCTAGTCGGGAATTGTCTGTTAACCGTCGGTCTGTATTCCTCCTACTCGACTGTCCGTTCTACTAGTTGCATGACCAAGCACGCCGCATCATTATATACACTCCATTGCCATCAGACAGTACCTTCGCTCTTCCAAATACCTTATCTACGCGACCGTGGCACTGTCAAACATCTGAATATTCAACGACCAATTAAGCTAAAAACCGTGCGATTTTGCGTTTACGTCGAATAACGGTACATCTTGTATTTAAAATAAAAAAGCTGTTTAGGTACCGTTTCACTTGTAAATTATTCAAACAAGCAATTGGAGAATGTCCTAGGTATTGTGATATATGCCCAACCC
>JAGFPH010000037.1:1280210-1302821 GCA_018207615.1 Philaenus spumarius
TTGTGTTTATTGAATAAATTAAAGGGTAGGGAGGTTTGCGCGTGGCAGGGTACATAATAACCTTATAGGTCTACCAGGCGATATAAGCCTGACAGTGCTATTCACCCTATTTCACTTACGTTAAGGGACTACTCACTGTCATAACGGCCCCCCGAGAACCGGTGGCCACGCACAGTGGTCTTAGCCCGTCATAATTATAATTTTAAATATAATCATTAACATTAAGTTGTAGTGAGTCCCGTCGAAGTCGTCCTACTCGAAAAATGCTCATGAGATCTCCAACCAATCAGTGCCGGTTCTGACTACCATTGCCTACTCGATCGTCATCGCACTCTACACAGATATTCCGTGGCACACCCAATCTTAACCCTGATCCTGTCCACGTTACATCAATGAGTACAGAACCTGTAAGAAACGCAACGTTTATGGAGAATAGTCAGCCCGGTTGGTTGCCGAGAAACCGAGCTTAGCGCGGCAACCGTTAGGCAGCGCTGGCTGAAAATGTCCACTCGTCTGTGACTCATCAATCCTCCGCGCCAGGTGTGAGTGAGACAGAGAATGGGTCTCACCTAGTGGCTGCCGCGCTAAGCTTGCCGGGTTCAAATAAAACTAGGCCGAATCTTTAAAATGGGCGTTGCACTTCTTATAGGTTTTGTATTCATTGGTTGCATTCTGTATAGCGTGCCAAAGTTTTTTTGTGACATTCTGTGTAGGCTATTGTACATTGAAAATGTTGCATCCAATCAGTTATTTTTGAACTTTCTTGATTTGTGAATTATTAGCGAAGTTCCATAGGTAAGATGAGCCATTGCAGTGACCACTATGGTGAGGCCTAAGGTCGGAAGTAGCCAATGAGCACCTACCATGGTCAACAGAACACGTTTTGAGGTGTAATTAAACATTTTACATATCAGTGTATTTGTTCGCGCTATAACGACCGCATTTTAAGTCCGATTTAGTCAAAATTTGGCACACACATTGGTTTTTTAAGTCGCTCGGACGAATTCGTTAGACAAAATCCAACAACTTGAAGTAAAAATATTTTTTTACTTTTTCTTACTAGAATGAAACGTTTTCGGAATTTTATCTGAAAAAAATATTTATTAGTTCGCGATATAATATCTGGTTCCCCCAAAATCGATCAAAACGTAAAATTCGATCTTTTTAACTCGGGAAGTCCATAATCAGAGGTCGCAAGGTCGATCTGCACGCGAACCGTGGCTGGTGGCTGAGGTGCAAACAAATTCTACTAATGTATTTCGTACACGAAGGCTGTTATTCAACGCCATCGTGAGTAGGCCAACTTCCCAAATAGTTGGTTGAAACCCTAAAAACACAAACTTAAAATATTTTGGAAATTCACTCAGCTCACGTCAGAGGTTCAGCTGGTTATCGAATTATTTTATAACTTTTATTGTGTTTTTTTACTATGGCCATACAAATTTTGCATTTATCAACGGCTGTACAGTCAAATAAATGTAATTGATGGAGATGTTATTTTATTAATAACATTTTTGTCAAACTTTCTACAGTTTATTTTATTTAGAAAGAGCCTTCATACTGCAACCAGCACGAGAACACTGGCAATCTGCATTGCGACTTTTACAGTACAGTTACGTTCCAGATTTCTCTAATGGTAAATAATTAATTGAAAACACCAGCTACTTCTACTTCTGTTCCACAGGAAACAATCAGACGCATTCGTTCCACGAGCGCCGAACAGTTAGTTCCCGTTTTACCCGGCAGAATACGTGCTCTACCTAGTTTCGTTTCGCTTTTTAATCTATTTATTTCATCGTGGCCTTTCCCTTCGTTTCTACTGGGAGTACGGTCATAAAATTCACCAACAATGCCGGCTCAGTTTTGCCCAAATTTGGCGACAGAACGTTCCTCTGAAGTACGCTGTATTTACAGTTTATAACTGAATCGCTTTACGAGATCGGTTCCGTTTATCCAAAAAAGGGTTTGTTGGGTAATAACTCATTTTAAGAGTACAGTACCTTAAAAGGAAAAACAGAACCATTGAAGGGACATTACTCCATCCGTTTGTCTGTCGAAGTGAAAACCAACCGAGCACTTGTTGAACAAATGGTTTTAGGATGAGGTAAAACATACGAACTCGTGATACGCGTCTTAAAGTAGGACGCTTTGCATTTTTGATTTCGTCGACGATTTCTTCTTCTTTATTGTTTTACACAAGTACTAATATTACAAGTACTAATATAAGTATACAAGTACTAATATTATGCAAGTACTAACATAAGTATACAAGTAATAATAGAAATGTTTTATTTAAGTCATAATTTTCATGTAAAACAATTTCCATCATTTCGACACTCATTCAGCATTGGTCCATATACCGTCTGCTGGGTTGCCACTCTTAATTAATAAATTACCATGATCACACATTTAGACATAACTTAAAAATTTAAACCGAGTTCTAAAAATAACAAATTTACAAGGAATATTAATCATTGGCTAAGGAAAAATAAAACTAACATTCAGATTATATATGAAACTAAAATAAGAAATACTAAATTGATATGATTTCTTTTTGTCTGAACCAACCTAAAATAAAAACGTTGGCAATAACCCTGGCTGAAAAACTAAGCTCTATACATGCTTATCATTATTAAATGTACCCATTAAGAGAAATCACCAACATACTCAGTAATATTAGTTTAATCTTAGTTACTCGCAAATTTCATAAAACAAAAAGGTCGAAACCAAATTTTAAAACTAATACAAACCAGAAGTTTAATGTAACAGCTGATCGTAAAAGAAGAAGAAATCGACGAAATAAAATAGGCAGTGGTAAATTCAAAGGCTTAAACTGTATGGATTTAGTCACGTCACGTTACCGATTAAATGGACTTTGTCCTCCTAATTTTGTAAGTTGTGTTGAATTAGTGTATTTGGTGATACCTCTACAATGGACAAAGTGTTTTCTGATTTTATTTTTAATGTATACTTTCGCTAACTTGGTTGCTATTCGAAATTAGGTAATTATTTTTATACTGTGCCTTTTTTATGTAAAAAATAACATAAACGTGATTGTCAGTAGGGCTGGCTGTAGTCTATTTATCCGAAACGGATTAACGTTTTTCTTTTTTTTTCCGAGCGAGGATGGAAGCTCTACCAGCCAACATCGAGGGTCGGCGCCATCCGATAGTGTGGAGATCTGATCCACTAAACCACCCACGCTCTGTCTTGCCATCCTGGGACTGCTGTGGCATTACTTCAAATTGGCCGCCACAGCCTTGCCGATAGCCGTAACATGGGATCTTACGAGCCAACATCAGAGATGCGTTGATGACTTGAACGGGTTATAGGTGGGTGTGGGGGTAGGCTGCGAAGGCGGGTGCGCCATTGATATGAACCTAAATTGCACTTTAAAACAGCCCAATGAGAGGGCTGAATTTGGTCACGTGACGAGAACGAGACGAGACGAGAAGTCAGCCAAAAATCTCAGATGTAGGCCCAAAAGAACCCGTTACGGCTATCGGCACGGGATGTCTACAAAGAACACATTATAACTAGGTTTTTATAAGTAAACAAATTAAAACGACGGACATATACGAGGTATGATCAAACAATATGGTGGTTAATTTTATTACAAACAGTCCTCGACTAGAGATGCACTTGTTCCAACGTTGGGTCGTTGCCATCTTAATGTCGGGAATAGTGTCAAAATGTTTTCCTTTTAGCACGTTTTTTATTTCTAGGAAGAGCTAAATAGCTGGTGCTAAATGTGTTGAGTGAGGCTGGTGTGGACAGACAGGAACACTTTTTCGGCCAAAAACTATCGAATTAAAAGCCACTTGTAAAGAAGGAAGCCATTGGCTCATTTTTCTGGTTTCTTTCTTCCCAGATCGTTTCACAAACGATCCAGTAACCCCTTGTAAAGTCGGAGTTTAAAATTGCTCCCCTTGTAACGAACTCTGATCGCACTTTACCCTTACAATCGAAAAAAATCAATTACCATGACCTTGATGATCGACTTCGACTGACGTGCATTTTCAGGGCGAGGAGAATTACTGGTTTTCCATTGAGAACTCAGAATTTTCGTCACAGGATCATAGCCATAGACCCAACTTTCATCTCCAGTTACAATTTTGGCCAGGAAGTCCAGATCTGCATGAAGACGATCCTTCAATTCCGTGCAAACCGAGGCATGATTTTCCTTCTGTTCTGTGCAAAAAAGTCTGGGAAAAAATTTTGTACTCCCTCGTCTCATTTGCATATTATCGGTTAAAATGCTTTGCATGCACCGAGATGTTAAGTTCTTCGGTAAGCTCTCAAATAGTAATTCGCCTGTTTGAAAGAACAAGTTTGGCTACTATTTTTCACGTTTTTGAGGTCGAATGACGTCCCGACAGTTCCTCGTCTTCAACCGACACATTTATTCTTTTAAATCGCTCATACCACTTGTAAACGGTCTCCAGAATTACCACATTATCGCCATACACTGATTTTAACATTTCATGAGCTTCTTTGGCACTTTTTCGCAACTTGAAAAAAAAATTAATGTTAATGCGTTGTTCGAATTTATTGATGCACGACAGACACAGTAAACACGACTTCATTCGGTGTCGTCTCCACAGCGCCGAGTGTAAATTAGTCTCCACAGTGCCGATGCCATACATTATCAAAGGGTCTGCTCAGTGATGTAGGAGTGACGAGGGTTGATATCTTCTCTTTTAAAATTAATCCGTAATGGTTTTCATTGCAGACATGATACGCCTCGAATTCTAAAGTAACATAATGAATGTACTGTATGTACTTTTTATGTTAAACCAAATCATTCTAGTAATATATAAGTGGCTCTACATAGTCATTTAAGATTAACTGCGAGCATCTCAAAAGTACGAGATAAAATTACGTAAAAAGTACATAAATTCATTACGTTACTTTAGAATTCGAGGCGTATCACGCCATTACCACGGTTCGTTGCTTTTGTGAATTCCAATTCACTGTCAAAAACTGTCAGATTATAGCACGCTCGGCGCTGTGGAGACGGATTCCTTCATTCTAGTGGATCTGGAAGATGACTGAAAAGTCAGGACTTATTCAAACTTGACACTCCCTGTCTCAACATATTTGATCAAATGGATTTTTTTTTTAACGTCCTGCTGTTTTGCACTTAAGGCTAATGAAGACGGGACCTACCGTTTTACTGTGGAATCCGAACCACAGCCAACGATGTCTGTTAAGAAACCATTTAGAAAATTATTCGGTGTCAATGGGAATTGAACCCGGAACTTTTCCATTGATGGTTGCCATGACGATTGATAAAGTTTTGACGCCTTAACAACCACGGCCATCGTGGCTGTTGATCAAATGGATGTAGCGTCAGCAGTTACTGCTATATTTTTTGATCAAACTTCGTTCATGGGAACTTTTTTCTTTATTTCGACCCGTGTCAGCACCCTGTGTTTAGAGCATTACACACTGGTTACATATTTCTGTTAATTGCGTCGGAAGTGTAACCAGCCTGTTATTGGATTGGACGAGTAAGCACTGTTATTGTATCACGACTCCCGTTAAGTTTGGCGCCAGTTGGTGCAATCTGGGTACGATAATTAGTTACGGAAGTGTTCCGACATTTAGCACAGTGTTAAGTACTTTCAGGTTAAATATGTGAACGTGGAACGGGTTGGCGGGTGTCTGTAGACGATTGCCGTCACTTCTTTAGGTTACAACAGCTGTGAACACAGATCAGCAGATTGTTCTTTAAACAGAACTTTATGGATATTCCTAGTAAGATAACGTGCAAAATTCACGTTCAGATTAATTTGATACACATGACAAAAATACAATTGTTAGTCACCACTCCGAATTTGATATATTAATTATTAAATGTAAGACTTACCGTCTTGAATATTTCGTTTTTTCATCTTTGAAAGATTGTCGTTTCGGCTATTGAGCCATTTTCAAGTTTCTTTTCAGGTTTCCCTTCGTAATTTTACACATCCCCTTTTCCCGTCGATTAACATACCAACAGCAAGCACCGGGACATCATCCAATGTAGTCTCATGACGCATGAGTCAAAAGGTTTTTTTTTTAAATAAGACGGTCGTGTAAGTGTTTTTTGTTTATGTGTAATTATGTGTGTTTGTGTAAAATGATGAAGGGAAACCCGACAAGCAACTTGAAAATGGCTCATGGCCGAAACGGCCGTCGATCAACGACAAAAAAACGGGATATTCAAGTCTTAAATTTAATAATTTAATGTATCAATATTTGCAAGGAAAAACTAAGAATAAATATAGTATCATTTATGTGTATATGTTTGTGCCACATTCGATTTTCTTTTTAACCGAAAACACCTTATAGGACAGGTAAAATAACATTTTCATTGAAATTAAAACACCCAGATGAGATCTTTTGCCCCCAGGTTATTTTTATCGTAAAAATTGTAGAACAAAAATTTACCAATTTACCCTCTTGGGGAGGAGGTTTAAGGGAGGTCGAAAGGGTTTATATATTTTTTTGTTTTAGCTTGTATACGGTGAATTTTTTTAAAACAAACATTAAATGGGATAATTGTAGCTTAAGAAAATACTTTTTTTAGACCCTACTGATCTTTTAAGGGCTTTAGATTTCGTGTTATGCAAAAAAATAAGGGGTGAAACGCACAGACTTCAAAGTTATGCGAGAAACTAAAATTTGGTGCAAAGGCTTTTTTAGCATAAGAATTAAGTAAATTCATTGCCTTTCCGTCCCCCCCCCCCTCCGGGGAGTTAAAATGGAAACTAATGGATTTTAAACAGACAAATTCGAATACAAAAAAAAAAAAATTACATTTGTATAATATTTTCCGAAATTTTTGTTTATGGCCTATATTTGAGACTTTGATCAACTTTTTCGTGACCTTCGGGAAATATATAGGCCTATAGGGGTAAAAAGTTCAAAAACGTTTTGGAACGAAGTTCCTTAACGCGAGTTGTGGTAGGAGTTAATAACAAATATAAAATGTAATGCGTAACGAAACAGCGTTATCAAATTGGTTGCTATGGTTGCAATGAATGTAAATACATTCAAGAAACAAGTATTTTGGTTCATTAATTTACATTAAGAGACAATCGTTCCGTCCGGCGTAGGTAAGATATTATCGTCAATCGCTGAAATACATTCAATAAACATAAAATGTTGGTTCATCAGTCTAGGTCTAACCTAAGATTATTGTGTGTATATTTAATTTATTTTACCTGCTAACCTAAAATGATTGTATGTATGTTGCCGTTAAGACAGGTAAAATAAATTAAACGTTCACACAATTATTTTAGGTTAGGCCTAGACTGATGAGCCAACATTTTATGTTTATTGAATATATTTACAACGAATGGTCATTTAACTGTGTTTTCCACTTAGCTTTGATGTTATAATTAACTCTACCTTTATTATAATATCATTAAACGTATGGAAACAGTAAATATTTGTATAAAAAACAAACTAAAAATAAACGGCAATTGAAAGATTAGAATTATGTGTGATTAAATTATGTTGCCGTTAAGTCTGGTAAAAGAATTGAAGAAAATGCGTGATGAACTTCGTTCCTGACGGGGGTCCCAAGACCGAACACATTTATTTTTTTTTAAGAAAAGACGCGTATTACGGGAGACTGGGCGACATTTATAATAGACATTAAAGTGTAAAAGTTGTTGCTTACATAAATACCTGTAATTTAAGACTATAAATAAGTGCTATACAACTCACGTAATGTTAAGTTATATAAACAAATTTGTTGTATTGCAATTTTTCTGTTTAGTAACCACTATTTTTCATTTAACGCCCCCACTCTTTTGGAAGGGGAGGGGTCGGAAAGGCGGGAATTTTGTTTTATTTTATTATTACGCTAAAAAGAGCCAGAGCCTTTGTACCAAATTTGAGTTTCTAGCAATTAAAAGGTATATGGGCTCTTAAAAAAAGTTACTTTCTTAACCTACAACTTTCCTATTTAATGTTATTTAAAAAGTTCACCGTTTACTGTTTAAAGCAAAAAAACGTAGCCTTTCGACCCCCCTAAACCTCCTTATGGAAGGGGAAAATTGGTAGACTTGTCTACAATGTTTATGATAAAAATAACAGAACCTGTGGGCAAAAGGTGTCATCTGGATGCATTAATTCCTAACAAAAGCCTTATTACTGATCATGTTACCTGTACTAATAGCTGTTAAAACGTTAGTCTATAGTAAAATACCGTATATTTGCCGCATCAAACGATCAAGACGGAAACCAATAGCCTTCACTAACGCGCAAGTGCATCATAACACATCTTTGCGATCAGATAACCATTGCTTTATCGGATTTAGCGTAGCTTTGGCGAGGTGAACGACATTGGTCCGTACACTACGGTCTAATAGTGAACGTGACAAGAGATCATCACGAAGCGAGCGGAGAAAATAATAATTAAAAACGAGAAAGTGACATGCCGGAGTTGGATTGTGTTAATGTGGGAGTAATAGAGTTTCCGGTAAATACAATCATGTAGGACTAATCATAACATCAAAGCTCGTGTGATGAATAATAGAATATTACTAGTATCGCCTGGGGTCGATTGCGTTTGTAAAGTAATGAAGTTAGTGATTTTATTAAATATTACAAAATTAGCATAACAAACACTTTTGGCAATGGTCTACTGACCGTGAACCAGGTTGGCACTAAACTAGCAAGCACACATTTTTCTTATTATTAAGTATACTAATATTATAAAGAGGTAAATTTTGTTTGTTTGTATGTATTGTAACTACTGAACCGATTGAAAAAATAGTTTCACTAATACAAAACTACACTATACCTGAATATCATAGGCGGTAATTCATTTTGATAAAAACATTTTTTATTTTAATAAAATTTAAATGTAAATTTAGTAAAAAATTCTTAGATCAGGCCTAGACTGATAAACCAACACATATTTCTTGAATGTATTTACATTCATTGCCATAGCAACCAATGTAATATAATAACAGACAATACAGCTGTTTGCTCGAATATTTCCATTAAAAGCTGATTTCAAACTTAGATGCAATTATTTGTATTTCTAACTTTTAGATTAGGTTTTTATTAAAGTTTAGACCTGAGCCTTGCTGGTTCTTTTAATCTTTATTAAAACTGCTGTTATAAAATATACGAAATAATTTGATTGGAACATTTAACATTATTTACCACCTTAGCTTTTGGGTTATTACTACACCTTTATTACAAAGAAAACCTAATATGATTATGCGTATAGAAGGTTTCAACGAGGTTGACGAGCGACGCAGGAGTTCCCCCCAGTATACAATAAAACTAACACATAATAAAGGAGAAGACAACATGAAATGAAAACAGTGTAAAATATACCTTCACCTCACCCAATAATACAAAATAAAAAACTTTCTAACAATATAAACCTAATAAAAGGAATACAATAATATGGAACCAACATCTACTAGATTTTTCCAACCTGGCAGTCCATAAATTTAAAAAAAATCCCTAGTGAAACTCAAAAACACCTCTCTAAAACAGATTTCCCTAACCAAACCCTTCTCGGATAAATCAATATAGGACATTTGGCAACAAAATAAAAGACTTGGCTCATCCTCTAGCAAATTGCACAACGAGCAAGTGAAATTATGCACGGTTTGTAGTTTAGGTCTAGCTAACTAATCCACGGGATATAGACTATTTTATCAGTCAAATAACTACAGTGTTTAGGTCGAGAGTTAGATACTGCTGGTGGTAAACTGATGTTCTGGCCCTGCCTATACATTGAGCCATCCAACTCGCCTTCAGAGCCTCCACGACACTAAAGGGGCCCATACAAGGACGAGTTTGGCTCGTGAGCCCGGCTCGGCTCGCGCCTGAACTAGCCAGATTTGCCCGGGCTTGCCCCTCCATAAGCTGTAAGCTGTTCCTCCTGTGTTATCGCGTTTCGCATCATAGTGTCCTTTTTCGTTATGAAAGGCTTCACCTTTTGAAGAATAACATTATAATTTTCTTCCGTCATCCAAATGTAGTTTTGAAAGTCTTCTGGATTATCACTTCTGATGAAATCCAGTAAATTCATATGGCCAGACCTCTTCCTATTCAGTAGTCAGGTCTTCGACCACAACTCGCGATTTTTACGTTTCTTTTTCACAAACACCAATAACTGCTGCTGCAACCTGCTTTGACAAACTCATATTTCCAACTGAAGTAGACGAGCCAAATTCGGAAAGAATCAAAACACGTGTATGGTGATTTTCCTCCGAGCTGGGCTCGCGAGCCAAACTCGCCCGTGTATGGGCCGCTTAAGGAGATTTGCTCGTATAGGCCTAGTATCGATGTAGTCTGCTCTAAAGTCTTGTTCAATTCCGAACTTTCTTCCCATTTTTCCCAATCCAGGCACAAAAAATATTTCTGTTTATGGCTTGCTGTGGAATCTTTCTAGGCAATCTATCCGGACTTAGAGTCATAACTTTTACAATATACTTTAGATTCATTTTTAATATGAATAAATAATTTTTTCAAACAAAGTTTCTAAATATAATGTATAATTCGGAGTATTAAAAGGCAAACGAAATAGTTTTTTGTTAGTCGTTTCGACTCGTTCAATCTCTTTAAAGCCCCAGACCTGAACCCCGTAGAATATTATGGCTTTAAGGAAAAGAGTGGTGAAGGGCAAAGAGGAAGCTTGATGGAATTTATTTAAATAAAAATGTAAGTGTTCGTTTGTTCGAAATCTTGAATCTCCGGAAGTTCTTCACCGGTTGCTTCGAACTTTTGACACAACATTGCATTTTAATAGGCTACACTTGGGTTTTTATATAATTTTTTGAAAAACAGCGCTATTTTGTTGGACGTAAAAACAACACACACTGTACAAAATATTTTACAGTAATTCGAGCGCCATACTTAAGGGGGCGCTACCCTGTCCGCCATATTGAATCTGATTCCCATAAGAGCAATGCTTCAGAATAAGTGATTTTTTCCCGTTAGTTCGTGGAATAAATTTAAAAATTTGGTTTCATTTTGAAGTACTGTCATATGCGGATGTTGATTGCCGAATACATTTTCAAAAACCGTGTTATTGTTTTCATAAACGTATGATATAAATAGTAAACTTTATTATTTTTTTTTCAGTTGCAAAAAGAGCTATTGCAAAAAACCTTAGCAATCAACACCCACAATCTATTTTACTTTAATAAAAAAAAATACAGCTTTCGTTTTTTGAAAAAAAAAAAAAAAAAAAAAAAAAATATGCTTAATAGTGAAGGTATGTTTTGGTTATTTAACATTGAAATTGGTACCCAACTTCGCCGTTTTGAATGTAGGGAGCCGAGCCTTAATAACAATTACACGTGTTTAGTGTTGGCACAGTAATCGGCTGTTTGTTCTAATATTTCCATTAACAGCTGATTTACAACTTTGAAACAATTATTTGTATTTCTAACTTTTATGTTAGTTTTTTTGTTTAAGTGTAGACCTGAATCTTGCAGATTCTTTTAACTTTTATTATAACTGCTGCTATAAAATATACAGAATAACTTGATTTGGACATCCAGCATTATTTAGTATTTTAGTTTTGACGTTATTATTATAAAGAAAACATGTTTATAGAAGGTTCCACGGGGTTGGCGCGAGGAGCACCCAAGGGCATTTAACTTTTATTATAACTGCTGCTATAAAATATTCAGAATAATTCGATTTGGACATCTAGCATTATTTAGTATTTTAGACGTTATTATTATAAAGAAAACATATGTTTATAGAAGGTACCAACGGGGTTTTCGTGAGGAGCACCCAAGGGCATCCCATAGTTAATAATAAATATTTAGTAAACATATGAAATTGATAGAAGTAAACTATTCAACTATTAAACGATAAAAAAATTGCACAAATAAATAAAGACAAGTGGTAATACAATTTGAAAGAAATGGGCACAACGCTAAGTAATTGTTTTACAATTACTGTAGTTTTAAATATTTTCCGTTAAATATGAAGGTGTTAAAAATGCTTTCATTTAATTGTTTGAAGTGTTTTGTATGGAAAAATCATGTTGTATGAATAATAAGCCATAACCTACAAAAATATATTATGAACAACTACCAAGATTCAACATTTTTAGTTTTTAGCCAATAACTTGGTTATCTTTTAAATTACAGAAATAATAAAACAACCGTTATGTTTGTCATTAAACGTGGACATTTTTTGTTTCTTTGATTTTTTTGAAGTAAACTATTAAACGGTAGAGTAATTTTACAAATAAATAAAAATAATGATAATTCAATTTGAAAGAAATGGTAACGCTAAGTATTTGTTTGTATAATTAAATATATATATATATTTTTTTTTTCCCATGCAGGGAGAGCAAATGGATATTAGCTCATACAGCCATAAATGCGATAAAATTGCTTTAATTTAATTGTTTGAAGTGTTTTTGTATGAAAAAATCACGTGTTTATAAATAATATAAAACCATGACCTACAAAAATATATTATGGACAACCAAGATAAAAATGTTTAGTTTTTAGCCAATAACTTGATTAACTTTTAAGTAATGGAAATAATAATTAAAATAAAACACTTATATTTTAAAATATATTTTTGTTTCTTGAAGTTTTTGCTGAAGTTAGCTGTTTTATAGGTATTTTACATTACAAATTTAAACGGCCGCCATTTAGAAAATATATTAAAAACCGTTTTGGGTTTTGGTACATAGGAAAAAGAAGTCGTACCAAATATGTATCTAAAATTTGCGTTCAATATATTTCCTACATTCAAAGATATTAAGTATTTTGTAAAAAAAAACTATAGCGGTAGATAACTGGAAAATGAAGTATTCCGAACCTTTGTTTATATGAACTTTTTTCTTTATTTTCACTAGTAGAACACGTCCTGAAAGTTTCTTCCTGAATCATCCTGTAAATGTATACTTACCACAAATCATTGATTCACCACAAATCCTGTCACGGTTATAGTTATTGGTTAGTTTAATTGTTATTAATATTTTTTTTTTGTAAAACTATAGGAAAGTGTAGTTTATTATTCGCAAACGTATGTGTTGTGTTCAAATATGAGGTTAATGTTTCCCATGTACTAAGTATACACTACTACACCGGTACTTAAATAAATAAAACGTTATAGTGGCAATACGTTTAACAACCGTGCATGAGATCAAAGTGCCACTTAATTCTTGGCAGTTATTACTGTAATATATGTTTATACACTGCACTGGCAGTGTAGAGCCTTCGACATGTAGGAGAGGCAGAATTATGCTGCATAATGGTGCATACATTCGTACATTACATCAATGTTGTAAGCTATTGTCAAGAGCTATTACAGTGTTATACATTACTAGGTAAAAAGTCGGACGAATCAGATGAGTTAATAAAAACGTCTTACGGCAAAATGAATCTGCAGAAATAAGTAGCAAATAGGGTTGTAATCTAAAACCGAAAAAAAACCAAAAGCGCTCTTGTAAATATAACCATGAAATAAAAATTAGGCCTACATTTCATAATTTTATTTTCTCACTATACTATAGTATAGAGAAAGTATACTGATCGCAAAAAAAAACGATGTTGATATTTTTGTGGAAATATTCGTTTTGGGACCCCCCTGAGTTCAAAAAAGTGGTTTTTACAAAATATCTGTCTGTATGTATGTCTGTACAAAGCTAGAGAGAAAACTATTCTATCGATTTCGAACAAATTTGCACTTAACATGTCAATTAGGCCTGTATAGATGCACGAAAAAAGGTTTATTTTTTTTAAAACAACCCCCTTTTTGACCAAAAAACCCCCAAAAAATCTGTTATTATTTTTTTTATAAAAACACGGCTCTTCGATTTTGATAAAATTTGGCTTATTTGTAGCCCTTAATGTAACCTACAATATGCAAAAAACCGCAAATTTCTAAAAATTCTCGTTTACCTAATAATAATAATAATAATAATAATAACTGACTTTTGGGTTTTTTTTGCCAAAATGGGGGTTGTTTTTCAAAACCTTTTTTCGTGCATCTATACAAGCCTAATTGACGTGTTTGGTGCAAATTTGTTGGAAATCGATCGAATAGTTTTCTCTCTAGATAATAATAATAATATTTATTAGTTAATATCCTACCCCTCCTACAATTATGAAGTCACATTGAATCTGTTTAATAATTTAAATATGTTTGTGAGAAAGTATGTGCCAGTTCCTGGTACCGTTTATTTTGACTAAAATTAGAACATTTTCTTTCATTTCAAACAAACCTCACGACATTTTCAAGTAGATCTCCAGAAATAGGTATACCGAATGAATAAAAATGGCATTTCATAATATTTTGATAAGAATGCCAAAATGATCTTTCGTTTAAAGTAAACATCACGAAAGGCGGTCAGGTAGATCTCCAGAAATAGGCAGCCTATCAATAGAGTTGCAAACGAAAAAAAGAAGAAAAAAAGTGCCCTTATAAATATACAGATGAAATAAAAATGCAATATAACAATTTTTCGATAATAGTGACAACATTTTCTTTCTTTTAAAACAAACAGCCCGAAAATCGGCCCGGTACTTTTCTAGAAATAGGTATCAATAGAGTTATAACCTAAAAAAAACACACCAACAAAAAGTGGCCTATAAATACGACAGTGAAAAAAGACATTTCATAATATTTTGATAACAATGCCAACGTTTTCTTTAGTTTAAAACAAACAGCGCGAAAATCGGTTAGTTAGATCTCCAGATATAGGTATCAACACGGTCGTAACCTAAAACCAAGAAACTCTAAAAATGCCCTTATAAAAATTCCTATAAAATTAAAATGTCATTTCATAATTGTTTTTGCTAAAAATTACAACATTTTATTTCAATTAAAACAAACCGCATGAAAATCGGCCGGGTACATCTTCAGAAATAGGTATCATACTATAATAAAACTAAAAAATCTCAAACGTTCTATTGTAAATACATACAACAATGGACAAAATTACATTACACAATTTTTTGATAATAGTGCCAACATTTTCTTTCGTTAAAAACAAACAGCGGGAAAATCGACCAGTCAAGAATCCCCCCAAAAGTGCCCTTATAAATATATCGGCGAAATAAAAACGGCATTTCATAATTATTCGATAATAACTCGGCGGATTAATATCGGCTCGGTACTTCTCCGGTATTTCTATCAAAAGAGTCAAACAATGTTTTAGGTCCTCCGCTCACGGGGCGAGAAGGAATCGAAGCGAGAGAGACTCAAACTCGAAGGGAATGGATTCCCCAACGAGGCGTTTTGATGTTTAATATAATTGATAGTTGCACAGTTTTATTATTCATAATCATTAAAAAGTTCCGATAAAATTTTAATTATTGAAGTCATTGATTATATAGATTACTACTGGACCGAGCAATGCTTCGCTATTGCTTGATTTAATTTAAAGGGTAGTTATTCTATTTCATTACATTGACTTAAGTAATCGAATTGTAAAATGGTTTTTATGCCACTTAATTAAGAATATATTACACAAATTTAGATTTATAGTTTGTAAACCTTTATAGATAATACAGTAAACCTTTTGTTTGCTTTTACCTAATTAAAAAAAAAAAACTGGTAGTTGTGAAGAATTGTAAAAAATCTGATTCTAATAATTAGCCCAATTGGTGTTTTGGTTCATTGTAGGCCTAACCTAAAATTATGTTCAGTTTTTGATCCAAATCAGCTGTTTTGTATATAATAGGTATGTAACAACCAATGTTTGTATTGAATTAAAATATAGTAAGCATTTTTCGTTGATTTTTGTTTGTCTTTGTTTCTAGTTTGCCAATGTAACCTCATAAGGCTAATACTCTTCAAATTTGCTAAGTAATGTTGCTATGGTAATGAATGTATACAACATGACGTGTTGCTATGTTTTTCACACGAACAGCTGGTTTTGTGCCCCTGATAAAATCAAAAGAAATCTTTCTTCCATAAGATTAACATTGAAACTTTGAAGTGGAGTGGTACACAGCCCTAATGTCCTAGGACTTCCGTAAATGGCCTAAAACCTTTGGTTAACCTGTGTTACTATGCAAATTTTCAAAGCAATCGGATGGACGGTTTGGTAACGCATAAAGGACAAACAGAAGACAGAGAGGCAGACATACAATGGATTTTATATACATATAAGAAGATCAGATATTATTAAAACCATTGGGTATTTACTTTGGAGGTTATCTGGTGTATTCTTTTCCTTTTTTTTATTTTCTTTGTGTCAATTCGATATTAAAAGAAAATGTATAGCAGAAGAAAGCGCTAAGTCTATTCCATTTTATAGAATGCCAAACATTTTGCATCGCTCATTTGCAATTCTTTTACCGTAACTAACAGCCGAATCTTTTGTTCGGCACCACTAAAACAGAATATCTCTCTCGTCATAAACTGATCATTTAAAAAAAAACTTTTGAAGACGAAAGTTTTGTACCTTATTGGTTGAAGACTGCTAATTGACTGCGAGAAATATCACCCCGTAAGCGGAGGACATATCGTATGAGACGCATGACGCACGTACCGCTTCGAATTCGAGTCTCTTTCGCCCCGTGAGCGAAGGGCCTAAGGGTGTGCTGAATTATTATATAGGTAAGAAGTAGGAAGTAAGGTATCAACATTATTACAGACTCTCGACGTTGAATCGCTGTAGAAAGAAGTTATTTTTTGTTTTAATAATCTTTCACTAGTGGACAGCCTTAAGATAAATAACTGAATGTATCCTACATATTAGATACAACGTCATAGTTATACAGAGTGTCCCGTAACTCTCTGGACAAAGGTATATAGCATTATTGCTTAGGTCAAGACAAACACATTTCACTATAGGAACATGGGTCTCTGGTGCCTAGTTTTCCGTCTGTCTGTATGTATGTGTTTTTTACAAAACAATGCATAACTCCTAAACGGTTTGAGGTACAGCGTTGAGATTTTGCACAAATGTTTATCTTATTAAGACCTATGTGCGTTTAAAATTATACTAAAATATCATTAACCGTTTCAAAATGACGGCCGTTTAAAATATTTTATGCCAAATTCCACCAAAACCGTCAACTTTACAAAAAAATTACAATATACATAAAAGTTAGTCCATTTTTTATGTAGTTTTCAATGATACCTTATTTGTTAAGATTGGGTAAAGAATTACAGAGAAATTAGTTCTTTTCGTAATGCATGACCACTTTTCTCCGTTTAAACAATGCTAATACTCCTTTTACATTGTTTAAATATCTGTTGCTAAGTAACATTACTTTTATTTTTAAATAAATAAAAACCAACAGCGATAATTTAAACATTTTTTTTTTGTAATTATTAAATACAATTGGACAATACCTTATGGTCCTTCTTTATTTACAATAAGGCCTCCTTTATTTACAAAAACTGTTCAAAATGACGACCGTCAATGTAAAAGGAGTATTAGCATTGTTTAAATGGAGAAAAGTGGTCATGCATTACGAAAAGAACTAATTTCTCTGTAGGCCTAATTCTTTATCCAATCTTAACAAATATGTTATCATTGAAAACTACATAAAATGGACTAACTTTTATGTATCCAGCAATATTTTTGTAAAGTTACCAGTTTTCGTGGAATTTGGCATCAAATATTTTTAATGGCCGCCATTTTGAAACGGTTAATGATATTTTAGTGTAATTTTAAAATAAAATAAATATAAATAACATAAACATTTGTAAAAAAATATCAACGCTGTATCTCAAACCGTTTAGGAGTTATGCATTTTTTTGTAAAAAAACACATACAGACAGACAGACGGAAAACTAGGCACCAGAGACCCATGTTCCTATAGTGAAATGTGTTTGTCTTGACCTAAGCAATAACGCTATATACCTTTGTACAGAGAGTTACGGGACACCCTGTATACAGAGAATTTCAGAATTCTCATTCGGCAACAGGAAGGTATCCCTAAAAATCTGTTTTGGTTTAACAAAAATTCTCTTTAGTGTTGGATATAAAATCTAGGCAAAAAGGTTGCAATACGAAAGATCTTCGGAGGTAACACACCGACACACATACTCATCTCTGCTAACTAGAATCATACAAGTCCCTTTTAACAATCCAATGTTCAGACAATAGCGATCTCCCGCTTCAATAGTATCACGGCCAAATACCGTGAAATCACATTTCTTTCCAACCTTCTCCTACTTATTTTTGCTAAAGCCAATTATTTTTCACCGTCTTATAAACATAACAGTAAACTGTACGTCACATAACGTACTGGTCACCGTTTCGTTAAGGTCCACGAAAGCGTCGATTATGCTATTCGTTTTGCTCCTGGATACGGGTATGTGACACGCGTTTTTGGAAGTAATTCGTCATGTTTTAGAAGAAAAGAGGACATACAAGAGATACTATAAGACAAATTTTGGTGTCTATTATAAATAAATACGTTTCTGGCATTCAAGCAAAAGCTCCGGCTCTACTGCGCATGCGTCGAATCCAGATCAACACTATCCCCAACACCCTTCTCCGATCCTAGTACCTGTGACCTATAGTTTGTCCAAACAGACGTGCGCCCTGAAGTAAAATCTACCCTCGCTCCCCCACGCGAAGACACACTCACACGGCCTACCTGCCGATAATCGTTCTTCTACGAATCACCAACTAGCCCTACTGCTACAAAATCAATTTTTTTCTAACTGTTAACTTTACTTAATTTTTTCTCTAATTACTGAACTTTAAATATTATTCCTCGCAAAATGAGTCAAAACACGGTACAAATGTGGTAACTCTAAACGGTTTTGTGGTCAGTAGGTTGCAAAATCATAAATTTGACTACTTGAAAATGGTTATTGACATTTTATTTGAATTAGCACGATCACAATAACGTACATAATTACAGTAATTCTAGTAGTGATTTCAAACGTACCGGTATGCAAAAAAACAAAGAAACTAAATCAGAATCAGTATAACAATGAACGTATACTAAGAGTAAATTAAAAATAATTACGAATTCATTTTGCAAATGTTACTGCATAACTAAATAAATCAATAAAATAATATTGACTGTTCAGTAATACCGTTATGACGATTAAAACCGCTTAGAATTGTCACAATTTTACCGTGTTTGGACTCGTTTTGCGAGGAATGATGTTTAGAGTTCAGTAATTGGAGTAAAAATGAAGTAAAGTTAACAGTTAGAAAAATGTGATTTTGTAGCAGTAGGACTAGTTGGTGAATCATAGAAGAACGATTCAAGCGGCAAATCGAGTGTGAGAGTGTCTGCGCGTGGGGGAGCGAGGGTAGATTTTACTTCAGCGCGCACGGCTGTTTGGACAAACTATAGTCAATCGTAGTTTCCGTGGAAATACTAGCGTATACAATAATTTTGTTTCATTTGTTTCGCCGCGGTGGTAAAATGTGTAGCTATACGAAAGTTGAATAGCATCGTATAAAATGTAAATAAACTCAAGTTATAAATATAAATATAAAGCTGATATTTTCATTCAAAATTCCTTGTAATAAATTAACATTATTTATGCAGTGTATTGGCTATAAACACACAATGCGTACGGTCCAATGTGTGTTTGCCATGCACGCAGACAGTTAACGATTCCGCACCAAATTTGGCAGTGATTAAGTAATTAAGTACAAGAGAGAACAAACATCATTTTGATTATTGACATTTAAAGGATTAAAATGGGGTTACTAGCCTAAATCATACACAAATTAAAAGTAGTACCAAAATATTTCCTTATAAGGGTCTGCTGTAGTGGTGGCCATCTTGGATTTTTATTACGTAAGAGCAATGTTAAATTTAAAACCATTTAGGCTATTTCGTTTATTTTTTATTATACAATTAATTGTTTGCAATGTTTCATTTTAACCACAGTCACAATACGCATCCGTTTTACGTTTCACATTTTCTTAAATCCCTTTCATTTGTCACGTAATTGACAAGTTTTAATTAGCAAGTTTAAACTTTTTTCTTTACACAATAAACAAATTATATAAAGCCGGATTTTCAATTTTATAAAGAGTATTCAGTTTTTTTTAGCACTTAATTACAGAAGGTGGATTTATAAAATGGTTTTAAATGAGGCAATGTCAAAGCGCTCAGCTGCGAGAGATCACATTGTTTACACTCAATTCCACGTTCACCGTGCAGTACAGGTCATACGGGAGATAGTCACGCTACTACCATTACTGGGAACATCACGTTTATTGTCATGCGAGTTGCGTCAACTGTCCGAGCGTTGCACGGGACTAGTATCGCTGAGACTGCCGTTTGGATAACATGCCTTATGGGCGCTTCGTAATGCACGGTGAACGTGGAATCGAGAGTAGATACGGCTACAGAGAGAACTGCTGGCGATGCCAGTCGCTTTCTCGTTTACTGGAGCAGACCCTTAATGCACAAAGGTAAAAAATAGAGTCTTTGGAAAAACCACAATCTAATTTCACTTTTCGGCACCCAGCATCGGCACTAATGCCTGACACTATAGACCAGTCAATAGAGATTTTGTTATGATAGTTTACTGGCTGACTTGCTATTCTCTACTTGACTCCGACCCACGACTCGCGCGTTAAGTTTGTATTCGGGACCATTTTTAACCAACTTCGCATCATTTTTACGGAAATCTGAAATATACGTTTTGAATCTCTACGTCCAGAATCCGTTTGAAAAATTTAAATAGGCTGCAACAAAATATTTATATGATTTTGTAAAGATAACCCAAAAACAGATGTTTTTTTGTTAATTGTTTAAACAGTTATTAACAAAATCAATATATCCGACTGGGATCACCTTGTGCATGGTTAATCTAAATGCCATTCACTGTCCTTTTACACATGCCATTAAAGATTTTAAACTTCTATATATCAAAATTATAAATTAAAAAAAAATCTGACAAAAATGTATCGATCAAGACTCAGAAAGTCTAATTTTAAAGGTTTTTAAATTGACTACAACTTTTCCATAGAAAGTATAGCGTTTCTCCAATGATTTAGAAAATATAAGCGGGAAAATCTAATTTTTCACGGTTTTTGTTGTTTCAATAGTTTCACAATAAAAAAACATTGTTTCCGAAGGTGTTATTTTCATCCAAAAACTATTTCTCCAGAAGTCATAACGCAATCGGTTTGCTGTTCTTTTTTTTTTTTTTAGGAAACAGCCTTTTTTGTTCTAACGCCTGGTCTACTAGATGGCACTAAGTATTCCACTAGAAAATATGCTCTGCTATATTATATCCTATTACTTTAAACGAGCAATTCTTGTATCTGTAACGATTTTGATGAAAATTTGCATACAGGAGTTATTTGACGTCAGGAATAGAATGCGCTAGGTATTATGCCTTCAAAAACGCGCATAAAGTCTGAAAAATGCACATAAAATTTAAAATCTGAACTTCTTTTTATACCACCTATCAAGACACTTGAAGGCGAATAGGTACAGTTTCTTTTTATACCTCCTTCAAAGTCACTAAATATTCGAATAGATACATTATAGATACAATCCAGATGTTAAAAACACTGAACGATGCTCGTTCACCCAGGTACGAGCCAAAGATTAGCGAGAGCTTTTAGAGAGTTTTACAACTGCGAGCGAAGCGAAGCGTCCAGGGGCAGAGCCCCTAGTAATATTATAAAGAGGTAACATTTGTTTGTTTGTACTTAGGGGGTAATCTCTGAAACCACTGAACCGACTGAAAAAATAGTTTTACTAATAAAAAGCTACACTATCCGTAAGAAACATAGGCTATAATTCATTTTGATAAAACATTTTTTATTTCAATATTTGAAAATTTAACGGAAAAAATCTTAGATTAGGCCTAGACTGATAAACCAACATTTACATTTATTACCAACTAGTGGACCCGGCAATGCTTCGCTATTGCTTTATTTAATTTTAAGGGTAGTTATCAAATTTCATTCTTTTGACTTAAGTTATTGAATTGCAAATGGTGTTTATGTAAACAATTTATATAAACAATTTATATAAACAATATTTTAAACAGCATATATGTAAGTAAATAGATATGTAACAACCGATGTTTGAATTGATACAGTAAGCATTTTTCGTTGATTTTTGTTTGTATTGTTTGTCAATCTAACCTAAAAAAGCTGTTTTGGTTTTTGAAGAATAATAACCCGATTATAAATTAGAGAAATTGGTTGCAAATAAAAGTGTTTTGGTTCATTGTAGGCCTAACCTAAAATTATGTTCAGTTGTTGATCCATAACAGTTGTTTTATTTATAATAATATGTAACAACCAATGTTTAAATTGAATTATAATATAGTAGGCCTAAGCATGTTTTATTGATTTTTGTTTGTGTTTGCTTTTAATTTGTCAATCTAATCTAAAAAGCTATTGGTTTTGAAGAATAATAAACTGATTATAAATTTGCTAAAGTTGCTATGGTAATGAATGTAAACAAACACGTGTTACTAAGCATTTTATACGAACAGCTGTTTTTGAGCGCTATGGTCTTGAGTCCATACAAAAGAGGCTGTTTAGTTTTTTCCAAATTTGAAACTTTTTCGTGAAACTTTTCAAATTTTTCTTTATATAAAAACCTAGTTCGGACTATTACGAACATTTTAAAACAAAAAATTGCCAAATTGGTCCCACTCAATTGATGCGATTTCAAAGAAACAGCAATTCATTTTTATTATATAGAT
>JAGFPH010000037.1:1312821-1328769 GCA_018207615.1 Philaenus spumarius
ATGTTTTATAACTTAGACTGAGTTATCTACTGGATTAAACCCTTGTAAAAAATAACAGATGTATCATCTTTAACATTTCAATGTTATTTAAATGGGGAAAATTTGTGACTTTGATTGGCCATTGTATTGGATAGAGTCAACATACAGACCTCCGCTTTGCGCCAATCTTCTTCTTTTATCAAGGCCTTTAAAATGAGGTGTCACTCAGTAGGGGTTCTCATTTAAAATTTACGGAGGGGTTGAAATTTACGATACACTAAAAAACTCCATTCTTGTTCATGTTAACAATCCCCAAAGTAAATTTGTTTATTTCCATTAATAAAAAAAATAATAGAGGGCGTGGGACTTTTGGGACACATGGTATTCATGTGGTACAACCGTCAGCTATGCTGTCTTCCCTTCACTTCTACTGCGCATCCAATCTCCATAGTTACAATACTAATATTAAGAGCTACTGTATATCACTATGTATTGATATAATACGACGTTTTTCATAATATCGGGAACAATATGTATACGTGAAACGTGAACGATGCGAATCCGGTTTGACGGAAACGCACGAGAACTACCGACCAGTTCTTCGGCTACTACAAACCTACTGTGATCCTGAAATATTATCCCAGTGGGATCGTTAATTCGCGTACTTTCTCCTAGGATCGTGTTTCAGTACTCAGTGTATCCCGAAGTAGGTTAATGCACAGTACAACAATAATCCTGTTACTAGGATAAAAGCTGCTTTGTTGAGAAGGCGGAACCGGTTCGTTTTTAGTTGATAGTTGTAAACATTTTTGTTTTTGAAGTGAAAACTTCTTTAGGCGCACCGAGTACTTTTTGGTGAGGTAAAATATAAGAACTCGCGAGACGCTGTGCGGTTTTGATTTCGTGGATGATTTCTTCTTCTTCATTGATCTACTCACGAACTAATAAGCACCAGATGTTTAATGTAACAACTGATCATACAAGAAGAAGAACTCGACGAAATAAAATAGGCAGTGGTCAATTCAAAGATTTAAACTCAATAGGTGTATGAGTTTGTCATACGTTACCGATGAAATGGACATTGTGCTTCCTCATTTTGTAAGTTGTGTTGAAATGTAATGGTAATGAATGTAAATGTAATAAAGAAACGTGTGCTGGTTCGATATAGGCCTAACATAAAATTATGTTGTTAAACTTTTAATACAAATTAGCTGTTTAACTTTAATACAGTATTTAACAACAGATATTACCATTATAATAAAGTAAGATTTTCTCGAACCTGTGTTGGTTTAGTATAGGTCGAACCTAAAATTGTGTAATTTGAATTATTATTTGGCTATAGACAATCATATTTATGTTGTTTTTTTAGATTTCAATTGGGACAAGATAAAAATCAACTCCTATAAAAGCGAGTGTACGAGCGTACGTACGTGGAATAACATTTAATATAACAGCTGATTTAACCCATCATCTGTAAACCCAGTGTATATTATAGTTTGAGGTTATGTTTACAACTTCAATCGTTATAATTTCTTGTTAAGTTGTTTTTTTTTTTTAATATGAGTTATAGAACTATAGTATGATATAATATACGTTATAATATTTGCTCTGAGGTTATAAACTTTATATAAATACCTTTTATCATCAAAATATTCGTTTATACAAATTTAAAGAAGAAATGCCTATTCGTTTAACTTAATAATATAACAGCTGATTTCACCCATCATCTGTAATACGCAAACAAAACCTAGCGTAGATTATACTTTGGGGTTATGTTTACAACTTCATTAAATAAATAGCCTATAATATTAATAACTTCTAAATCATTTGATCTATCAATATGAAATAAAAGGCAATTAAAAGATAATATTTGTATCTCCCCTTAAATATATATATAATATTATACATAAACACAAAATCTTAACAAATATTCCTACAGTTTTATAGTCCTAGTAGAAAACACACCCGAGTTTTACACATTCGGTAGGTACATTCGAACCGAGTTCGAGTTCGGTTGGTAGGCGTACACATTTACCGAGTTAAAAATCTCCGTCTGCACAGTTAGGTATGCCTAGATAGAGTGTGTTGTGTAAATAGCATTTTGTATAAATGATGTATTTCTGATGTGTATCTGTTAATCCGCTTGTGATTTTTCACGGGGATTTACTAGTATAAAAATAATTATCAAATTTCGGATTAGACTAATATAACACTTATATTCATGACAGTTTTCACAAAAAATACGATTACAAAAAAACTGTGCTTTTTAGATTTTTTTTATCAAATATTAAAAAAAACGCGCCCTTTTATAGTGCGTACCACGTACAGTTATCTCATGATCTGTGACCTATTTCGTTAATACTTTTACAAAAGTACGCAGAAAGTGTCCTGCAAACGATGGTTTAAAAGGTTTCTTGGAATATTAAAATAAAATAAAAAAACTTAAAAATTAAAATAATTTACGAAGACAAAAAATTCGAAAATGGAGTCTGCTAGCAAACTTGCTCTACAATAGGAAATTGAAAAAAATTGTCAAAATGTTTGTAGTAAGGAGTTTTACTGTCCATTAATTTAAAAAAACCATTAATTCAATTAATTATTGTGACCTATAAATAAACACCACTGCGTATTTATCCTGTAAACCGAAACTGTATAGAGTTTTTCAATTATACTGCTTTAATCCGAATACGAATAAAATCTGATTTGTAAATCATCCCTAAAATATTGTTAAACCATTGCTAAATCGCTGCTAAACCATTACTAAACCATTGTTAAACCATTGCTAAATTAGTTCTAAATCATTGCTAAACCATTGTTAAACCTTTGATAATTAGTTGCTAAACTATTGCTAAACCGGTACTAGATCATTGCTAAGCCAATGGTAAACCATCACTAAACTATCACTAAATAATATCTAAACCATTGGTAAATCATTCCTAAACCATTAATAAAGAATTGCTACTTTAATGCTAAACCATTTCTAACATGTCCATTTGTCATTACTAAATGGTAGCGAGCCACGAAATATTGAAATTTAAATGTTTCAATCAAGATGATTTGTTTTGAAAAAACAAAGTGAAAGTTGGAAATAAGAATAACCTGGTAGTACGATGTGGGACAAAAATTATAACAAAATCCACCGTCTGAAAAATGTAAAAACAAAATGCAAGTTCGTCTCGTCCTTGACAGTTTGGTTTAACCTAAATGTTCGTCTTTACTTAGCCAAACCTGTAACACCAGAGAGGCACTTAACAGTCAATGCAAACTCCGAGCAGAGACAAATTATAATATTTTAAAGCTTAGTAACAACTGTCAACTGACAATATAGAAGCCTAAAACAACTTCCAGATGAATGCGATACTTGTCCATGCTCTAAATGTATCCTTTAGTCCAGTAAAATGCTGTTGAAAAAGAGCTAGAAGGGGAAAGTTCGGGTGTAATTGTTTTTAGTGGTTTATTTTTTGTTTTCTGGAGCGATGAACACGTATCTGAAGTTGTCCAACAAAAAGTTTTTCGGCAAATATGAAAAATCATTTTTTAAACACTAAAAAAACACGTGTTTATTTGGTTTTTGGCTTACAACTTGCAAAGTTAGCGTTTTACGAAAAATGTGATACTCTACACGTTTTAAAGCCCGATCTCCATAGTTTAGCACCCATATACAAGTTTTAGAGCTTATACTAAACATTTTAGAGCCAGTTCTGGACATTTTAGAACCCATACTACACGTTTTAGAGTTTAAACTATGCTTTTTCGAGACCGTTCTCCACATTTTAGAGCTCATATTACACATTTTAGAGGCCATACTACACATTTTAGAGCTTATTATCTATATTTTAAAGCCCTTACGACACGTTTTAGAAGTTATTATCCACACTTGTTAGAGCCTATACTTTACGTTTTAGAGAACATTCTCCACGTTTTAGAGTTCATCCTCAACATTTTGAAGACAACTATCCACAGTTTAGAATCTATATTTTAGAAATTATACTACAATTTTAGAGCCCACACTAAACAATTTAGACCTTGTCCTACACATTATAGAACCCATCCTACACATTTTAGAGCGTTTACTACATATTTTAGAACCCATACTACACGTTTTAGAGCTCTTACTACACATTATAGAGCCCAAACTAAACGTTTTGGAACCCATACTATAAGTTTTAGAGCTTATTCTACAACGTATAGAGCCATACTACAGGTTTTAGAGCTTATTCTACACATATAAGAGCCCATACTATAAGTTTTAGAGCTTATACTACACATTTTAGAAACCATACTACATGTTTTACAGCTTATACTACTCATTTTAGAACCCATACTACACGTCTTAGATTCCGTTCTCCACATTAAAGATCCCCATACTACACGTTTTTTGAGCTTATACTATATTTTAGAGAGGATTTTTGCACATTTTAGAGCCAATAACTTTTAGGAAACACTCACGAAATGTGTTTGGCAAACTAATAATTCTTCAAAAACATGTTTGGCATGTTTGCCCAGAGTAGTTATAATCTGTCAATTGTAGCTCATGTATCACTGAGGATGACGACTTTGTCGTTGAAACGCGTTTGATAATTAAACTTATATGAGTGAGAATAGTTTTATTTTTATTTTTTAAATACACCTTTACAGGTACAAAAACAAAACAATAACTCAAACTGATATAGTTATCGCCCTGCAGTAACACTCCCCCCTCTTCTCCGATACACAAAGTAAAATGCAATTTTGATATAAATACATGTCGGCAGCTTGGGCGATGTCACGCTTGATTTCCCACAACACAAGTAGAGCGTAGCAGCGCGACCTCTGGTTACTGTTAATAAATGCGGTTAAATGTTTGTGCAAATATTGCACAGTACATCAGTACATGAGTGAGCGGTGTCCTAAATATAATGCAGCTAAACTTGGTCGACCATTTACACAAACACTTGTAAATAAAATCCTATTACTTTAAATGAGCAATTCTGGTATCTATCTTTGTATCTGTCGCGGATCTCGAAAACGGCTCTAACGATTTTGATAAAAATTTGCATACAGGGGTTATTTGACGTCAGGAATTGAATGCGCTAGGTCTTATGTCTTCAAAAACGCGCATAAAGTCTGAAAAATGCGCATACAATTTAAAATCTGAACTTCCTTTTATACCACCTTTCAAGTCACTTAGAAGGCGAATAGGTACAGCTTCTTTTTATACATCCTTCAAAGTCACTAAATATTCGAATAGATACATTATAGATACAATCCAGATGTTAAAAATACTGAACGATGCTCGTTCATACAAGTACAAACGAGCCAAAGATTAGCGAGAGCCTTTAAAGAGTTTTCCAACTGCAAGCGAAGCGTCCAGGGGCAGAGCCCCTAGTACACTATTAAAGAGAGCTATTAACGAAACCCACTTACTCGCTCAGCTCGTACAACTGCGAACAGAGTACCCGAACGCTTTAGTTATACACAGAATGTGCCCGAACTACAAACCATGGTTCTATCTTGTTTCGTTTGTCGTGCGTCAACTAAAAGGCCCGCCCCTGCTTCCTTTGCTCACCATCCACCACGGCGAAACAAATACAAACAAATTATTGTATTCTCGGATATTTTCACGTAAACGACAATTGATCAAGTCAGAGGCTCTTGCGTCGGGGTAGGCTGGTCCGGATAGCGGTGACCTGCACCCCGTCGCATGTTCAGTATGGCTAGGTATTGACGAAGTCACTTGGATTGAGATATTGTGGTGGGTAGCGGTGACATGGATTCTAACGCTTTAAAATAGAGTCATAAAAAAGAGAGACAAAATAGATCCAAATTTGGGTACTTTGTTATTATTCATGGTTTCAGTTATTTTGTTAAGATTCATTACTGTAACATACTCGTTTGAAAATGGATTCTATCCAAAATTATAAAGTTGAAATAACTATAAAACTAGCAATTTTACTTTCTCACTATACTATAGTATAGAGGAAGTATAGTGATCGCAAACAAAATCGATGTTGAGATTTTTGTGGAAATATCCGTTTTGGGATCCCCTGAGTAAAAAAAAAGTGGTTTTTACAAAATGTCTGTCTGGATGTATACAAAGCTAGAGAGAAAACTATTCAATCGATTTCGAACAAATTTGCACCAGACATGTCAATTAGGCCTGTATAGATGCACGAAAAAAATGTTTGAACATTTTTGAAAAACAACCCCATTTTGGCCAAACAACCCTAAAAAAATCAGTTATTTTTTATAAAAAAACGGCTCTAACGATTTCGATAAAACTTGGCTTATTTGTAGCCCTTAATGTATCCTACAATATGCAAAAAACCGCATCTTTCTAAAAATTATCGTTTAGCTAATAATTATAATAATATCTGATTTTGGGGGTTTTTTTGGTCAAAAAGGGAGTTGTTTTTCAAAATGTTTCAAAACCTTTTTTCGTCCATCTATACAGGCCTTCACAGTGAATCTGTTTAGTAATTTAAATATGTTTGTGAGAAAGTATGTGCCAGTTCCTGGTACCGTTTATTTTTTTTTAATACAAGAACAACAATTTTGAGTAAATTTTATGAAAATTTATATGTTTTGTCAATGTTTGGAACTACATTGATACGAAAAATTGATATTTTTATTTCCAGTTAGTATTTTAAGGGGGGGGGGGGGGGGGCCTTGAAAAAAATATTTTAAGATTTACGATTGTAACGCAACTCATTTCAAAATAGTTCTACGTTTTTACTCGGAAACTACTAACTTTAATTTTAAGCATGTAAAAAATATTAATTATTTCTTAGAGCTATTAAAAAAATAGAAAAATAAAAATTTCAAGTCCGATTTACACGAAAAATAGTCGGGTTTTTAAAAAATACACAAAGAAAAAGACAGTCTTACAATTTTGTATACAATCTGAATAATATAAAATAAGGGTTTCCATTAAAAAATTTTAAGTTGTCCGAAATATTAAAAAATGGTTAGCTAATTTCCATAGGAAAGATCGGTTATTGCAGCGTGCCTTATAGTGAGACCTAAGGTCGGGGGTAATAAATAAACACCGACCATGGACCCCAGAATACGTTGAAGGGTGTCGTTAAAAACTTTAATGTGTCTTCGTATTCTTAGGCCGCATTTTACGTCCGATTTGGCCAAATTTGGTACACAGGTTGGTCTTCCAACCTACGAGTTCGTTAGAAAACAAAATCGAACAAACGGAAGCCCGTTTTTTGACAGGAAGTAAACAATTTTTTGAGATTTTTTGTAATTAAATTAAACTAGTTTTGTGTTTTATCTAAAAGAAAATATAGGAGATTATTGTGCACATTTAGTTTTTATACACGACTTTATGTCACGTCTGGTTAACCCAAAATCGATCAAAACAAAAAATACCATAAAAGCATCCGGTATTTACCTCGCAGTCGATACTCCGAAGCCGCAAGTTCGAGGTGCAACGCGCGAAGCTAGTTTTTCCACTGCGAGCGGAACGAAGCAGCGTGTTAGCCGGGGCTAGAGCCTGAGGTGCAAATATATTTCGTACACAGAGGCAGCTTTTCAACCCCTTCGTCAGTAGACTGATTTCCCAAATAGTTGGTTGAAACCGTAATGCATAAAAACATAATTTTGTCAATTCGCTCAACTCACGTCAACTGTTCAGCTGCCTGGTCAAATTATTTCAGTTTACAGTTTCACTCTATCTTTAACGGTGTAGCCTTAAGGTTTTCACATTTCCCATAGCTGCACATTCAAAACACGACGGAACAAAGCCCGGCAGCACTTGAACGCCGGTAAAAATGTCATCAAAATTGGATCAGCGGTGTTAACGAATTGTTTGTTTCAACACCACATTAGTTGACAAAGTAGGTCCCAGCTGCTAATACACAGGCTATATTATAACGGTAGAGTTCCTGTCGCTTTGCACATTACTTCAGCATACTTGTCTACTTGGCTTGCCGGTCACTCATTGAAAGCGAAACAAAATGTTGTACATCTAATTACAAAACCATGCTGAACTGGACCGTACTACAAACACAGATGTACGACTATATACTGCATACGCAACCGTTCTACCAAACTTGACCATGTTATTCAGCAGGTCAAAACTAGTAAGTAATACAGTATATACAGGGTGTTCCGCAAGAGGTTGGCACAACTTCAGGAGATGTTAGGGGACCTAAAAAAAAAATTGTTCATATGAACATAGGTCCGGAAAAGTTAATATCCGGACCTAGTTTTCCAGCTATCCACTTTTTTTAGAAAATAATTCATAGTGTTCCCTTTTAGTGCATAAGGTTTCGCTTCTTATAATGTTAAGTATTCATTGCCCTTGTCCAACCTTCTTCAAACCAGATCTTAATCCTATCAGTGCGAGAGCGGACACAGAGTCCTCTCATTAGTACGGGGACCCTGGATCCTCGCTTACCCAAACAGGTAAAGAATTTTCAGGTAATGTTTAATCCGGGGACTGTCGGTCCGGCTCCCAATTTCTCGAGATTGTCCACTGCGAGCGAAGGGAAGCAGCCCATATCCAAGGCCACAAGGTCGAGGTGCAAATTGAGCGCCTTAGCGGTAGACCAATTATTTCCCAAATAGTTGATTGAAACGCTAAAACATATAAACCTAATTTTGGAAATTTGGTCAACTTACGTCAGCGGTTCAGCTGCGTGATCGATTTTTATTATACTTGACTTCATTTACAATAATGATCATGAATTACTGATCAGAGTTTAAACGAATTCCATGAATATCAATTACGTCATTTATTAAATAATGAACATATTTTAAATAAAAAAAAGTTCTGAAACAGTACGTCTACCTGAAATATAAGCGAACATAACCGAGGCAGTGACTTCACCTAAACCTGGCAGTGTGACTGCATCGGTCGCGTGTTAAAGTAGGCGACGCAACGAAAACAATAGACTTTAATGCCATAGCGCACATGTATGATGTCATCCGCGCTATTCGTATTGGCATACCGTTATAGTGTGCTCCACTTTGTCGCCAAAATCTGCATTTCCCGACCTTTCTGTGACTCATACATAGGTAGGTCATGGTGTACACACTTCCGGTATGGAGCGTCGACGATAAATAAACAGAATAACAAATATTCGCGAGATGTATGGAGGCCAAATAAACAGTATATGCCTAATAACCTAGTTACATACTCACGCACCGCCAACAAAATATGGGATGTAAGCATGGGAAGATACTCTTATTTAGAGAGAGGTAAAAAAGGTTCATATGGGAGCGACTGGATATCATAATATCAGATATGTCAGAAGGATTACTTTTAGGATTAAGTTCACTATACACCTCCCTGTTAATATCATAGGAAAGCACTTTTTTTTTACACGAGTAGTGCTTTTAACCTATGCAAATTTTCTAATATCCGAAAAAAATGACCCAGCATTCTGCGAACTTTTGCAGCAACTGCACACCGGCCAAGGGTCTTCTTCGCCTTTGGTAAAGCAGCGAAAACATACATTTCGTATAAACTTGATTCAACTTTAAAATTTTAAAATTGTAAAAAAACTTAAACTATTTTGGTGAAACCTTTTAAATTGTTCTTAAAGCCTAAGTACCTTATAATTAAAAGAAATCGCCGGCAACTAATTTTAATAAAAGTTTTTATTAAGTAAAAATTACTTTTATTTTTATGCGCTTTGGGGGGGGGGGGGGGTAACAATCATTCGAACAATCATTTACATATTTTAAGGTAACACGTTAAAAATATAAAATTGGTCCGAGCGACTTGCAAAAGCAACTTGTGTAACAAATTTGGACCAAATCGGATGTAATATGTGGCCGTTAGAGCTCGAACACAAATACCCATACCCATTGGTGAGACCTTAGGTCGGGAGTACCATTCATGGTCTCCAGAACACGTTTTCGGGTGTAATTAAAAACTGTATACGTATATATTATATGTGTTCGCACTCTAGCGCCCATATTTTATGTCCGATTCGGTCCAAATTTGGTACACACGTTGGTTTTCCAAGTTGCTCGAACGAGTTCGTTATCCAAGAAATCCAACAACCGGTAGCACAATTATTGACAAGAAGTAACTATTTTTTTTAGATTTGTCATACTAGAATAAATTTACAAAATAAATATAACAGATTATTCTGCACATTTTGCTTTTTTACACGACCTTGGTCTCTTGGTTACTCCCAAAATCAATCAAAACGTAAAATACCGTGAAATTACCCGGTTCAAATCCACGTGGGGGCATTTTCTGATCCGAGGCCGACGGTCGAGTTTGTACGCTCCGAGCGAAGCGAAGCAATCCATAACCTGAGGTCGCAAGGTGCAACGAAGCAGAGCGTGAGTCGAAGCTGAAGATTGAGGTGCAAACAAATTCACCTAATATATTTCGTACACACAGGCAGCTTTTCAGAAATAGCTTCGTGAGTAGGTCAGGTTCCTAAATAGTTGGTTGAAACTCTAAAACAATTAAACTTATTTTTTGAAATTCGCTTAACTCACGTTATCGGTTTAGCTGCGTGGTATAATAACGCGCCATAAGATCAAAACCAAATGTAATGGAAATTTAATCTAGTTAACTAGAAATTAAATCTGGACAAACTTAACAACCTCTTTTACACCTGGGGCGTTTTTCTTTATCCTTTTTTTTTTATATATTTGTCATCCTTAGCATAACTGGCAAATAAATGTATTTAGTGTGCATTTTATGAAGCCGAAAGGGAAACGAGTACAGTACGTACAACCAGTGACACCGACACACAAAGGACCTACTTATCGCAGACATATCTCTGCCAAAACAAACACACAATCCGTCTGTCACGACAACGGAACATGTCCTTTGACCTTAATGCATGACCTCAACCTGGTCCTTGAAATCCGCTTTGGTTTCGCGTGTGAAGGTAAAGCAGTTTCTAGAACTACCGCGGCGTGCGTGAGTAAAAGTATGAGCGCATGCGTACAACCGACCGTTATGAATGAAGGGGATACCGCGCTAATTATGGTATGTAATGAAACGGCTTTTAAAATAAAGTATGTGTAACTACATTAAACGGCTGGGATTTTATGCACGACAGTAGCAATTATTATAAGAAAACATTTGAAACAAGTTAGATAAGCAAATAAGAAGAAATACAATTATTAAACAGGTGTGAGATAAGGTAAAGATAAGAGAAACCCATAGTATGGAACTAATGAGGAAACAACAAGAACTAAGAAAAAATAAACGAAAAAAATCAAAAGAAGGGAAGTATATCTTGATTCAAGAAAAAATGAGTCACAATAAAGTACAAGGCAAGAAGAAAATAAGACTAGACGTATGAAATACGAAAAACAAAATAGAAACATTAACAAAGGCAACAAGACACAAAACATTAAAAAAAGACACAACTAAAACTTGACGATAACAAGAAAACAAGAGACGATTACGAAAAAACATATAGTGAACCAAAAGACACAATAGAAGTACAAGAACAAAATTAACAATAGCCACAAAAAAACAACGAATAAGAAAAAAAAGTAAGTAAGTAAGTAAGTAAGTTTTATTCATCGCTTCTTTACAAAATCAACAGTATAAAAAAAATATAAACTAAACACACTACATATTCTATCAAATAAAAATACAAAAAAGGAATACAAAACACGATAATAATAAAAATTAGTACACAAAATTACAACAACAAAATTCCTACATAAGACACGACCAAGAAAAACAAACTCGGACTTGAATGCACAGTAGAAAAACAAGGTAAAAGAACAAAATGGAAAATAACCACAAAAAAAACAAAGAATAAAATTACACAATCACAATAAAAATATAAACACAAAACACGACAATAAGGAAAAAGGAGTATACAAAATTATAATAACAAAAATTATATTCGTATTTAAGACACGACCAAGACAAAACATATGCGAACTTAAATGCAAAGTAGAAAACAAAATACAAGAATTAAATGTATGTTAACAATAAAACAAAGACGGGAATAAAAACACGAGATTGAGAAAACAAGATTACATTAGCAGGAAAAAGAAAACTAAAATATAAAAGCAAGCAAAAAAAGATATACGCGAACAAAATTGCACAATAGAAAAACAAAATGCGAGAATAAAATAACACGATAACTAGAAAAAAAGACGCGAACAAAAATACACTGTAAAAGACAAGGAAACCGTTAAAACATAAAATATATTAAGAAAAACGCTAATAAAACGAACTTAAAAAAAAAGAATAAAAAGACGCAATAGAAATAACGATTCTACACCAAAGAAACGTAATTCACAAAACATTATTAAAAAGTCCTTAAGTTTTTATAAAGTCACCATTTTGTTTTTTCACTTGGCTGATTTACTAAGTTTAGATTTAGAACAAACATTTATAAAGTTTTATCAAACTACAAAAAAAGTCATACTACAAAATGCCGGTCGTTTGAATCTCGAAAAATAATCGCCTTTACAAAACAAATCATACAGAATTTGATGAAATTTCTTTCAGATAATATTGACGTTAAGTCGACATAATTTTTCATTCCAGAGATTTCTAAAAAAATTTCAACTTACAAACTAAACGCATGCGCACGCACACACCCTACAAACAACTTGTTTTAAATAGTGTAAAAACTGTAGGAACCTTCAAATATATATATAAAAAAAAACATAGGCCTAAGTTACAAAAACTAGTGTTTATATATAATTATTCGGACTCATTACAATAATTTCCTACACTGGGAATTAAACAAAATATTGCGTGTCCTTAAGACCACACGTTGGAAGTGAAACCTTCTATGACCAGTCTATATTTGAATATCAATATTATTATTAAAGGAGTATATAAGGATCAATAAATTTATTGCGTTATATATATTTTATATATTGAATATTTTTGAATTATAAATCATCATCATTATTAGTTACATCATCAATAATCATTTTCTCATTCACATTATTTTACCTCAAGGGCGAGAGGCCAGTCGTGTGACGATCTGATATATGTGTTATTTTTTACTAAATACATACTATTTAAAAGATATTATATCGAGGCGGTATGATGCGGTACAGTACGCGAGATTTTGTTCGAATATCCGGGCAAAAAGTGCCTAACGAGCCAATAAAAGTTTTTCTTCAAAAAATACCCTAAATACAAATATTCTAAACAACCGCCAGTATTGTTTGGATAACATTGTCTCGGTAACAAAGTAAACTTTGACGTGATCGAAGGAGGTGGTATCATTGGAGACTTCTATCTGGTAACAATAAAATGTAAACGCCGTTTAACTTAAACAAATGATAGTTCGAGAGCGGAGCGAAGACCACCCAGAGCGCGAAGAGCACCTGTAGAAAGATGTAATCAATTAGGATAGGTCCTGAATTCCGAGATGGTCGTGATAAGAATCGTCTTACTAAAGCCGACTTTGGTTGATGGTACAGGATGACTAGATAGTGCACGACAAATACCGGAAGTCGATTCTTCACATATAACTAAGGTTTATATAAATATTACTGTATCGTGTAGTTATGAATATGAGTATATATACCAGGTGTACGCAAAGTCTGGAAACGGTTTAATATTTCGTATATAAAGAAAATTTGAAGGTAGATGTGATTGATGAACCTCCAAAGCTCTGCTGTCATCCAAGCCTTTTTATTCGTTTTATATTCGAGTGGTTGAGACTTTATGTTTTTAAAACATCTAGGGTTAGCAGATTTGCTTATCATAAATAAAGGCAACTTTTCGGTGCTTTTAAATACTATTTCATATGGTATTTTAACTTGTTTTTTTTTTTAATGGGAAGGTGGTCATGCAATACATCATTTAGATGTAGAATTTCAAGAGAAAACAACGGTAAAATTTGCACATCCATATATTTAACTGATTAAAAAAGTCTGCCAAAAAACAACGAAATCGTGTTTTCCGATTTTGCTCCATTTTGGTGTACTATTTTTTTTTGTGTAATATTAATTATTACTCTTTTATTATTCCGAATTGAATAAGCTGCCAAACGATATGCCACACAACGATATTTGGGAGTATTTAAAATTTATGAGATACAGCCATTTTGATTTTTTTCAAAATTGATTTCGATCGGTTCAACCAAATATCGTTGTGTGGCATACCGTTTAAAAGCCTATTTAATTCTAAATCCACAAAGAAGAAGAATTAATAATACAAAAAATAGTACAGCAAAATGGGGTAAAATCTGAAAACACGATTTCGTTGTTTTTTGCAGCTATTTTTAATCGGTTAAAGATAAGTATGGATGTGCAAATTTCACCATCGGTTTTCTCTTGAAATTCTACATCTAAATGATGTACCGCATGACCACCTTCCCATAAAAAAAAAACAAAGTTACATTCAAAATGGCGGATCCAAGATGGCGGATACATTTTTTTGAAATCTTAACAAAACAGTATTTTTCATAGAGTAGGTTCTTCAATTACATCTACCTTCAAATTTTCTTTATATACGAAATATTAAACCGTTTCCAGACTTTTTTTTACACCCTGTATATAATTTTTGTAGCCTTAACGCATTTTATATTATGTTCTGCACACACGTTAAACATTTAACCGGATTAGATAAATACATATTAAAATTTGGTAATTTTGTCATCTATTGTTAATATACCTCGAACTCTCTGGTCCTCTTTTGTGGATTTGTTCCTGGGATCGACACAAACATATTTCACAATATAAACTCGGGTCTACCCCGTTTACGAGGCTTACTTTTCGTCTGTCTGTCTGTATGTGTTTTTTACATACAAAATAATTCATATTTAGAGAACGGTTTGACCGACTGAGTTCAAACTTGACATGAAGTTTTACCTAGTAATGATCTACTGTTAAAAAAATAAGCGATTATAACCAATCATGAGTTTCAAAATGGCGGCTGATTGAAAATTTAAAACCTGTATTATCCAAAAACAGTAAATTTTAACAAAATATGTCAAAGCATCTTTTTTGTAGCCCTTTTGATTCCCTTCATCTGGTGTAACTGTCTAAACAATCGGATGAAGGATAATAGTTAAGTTATGTTTCATAATTATTAATTGGTTTGTTCAACCCGGCATCCTATACCAACATAGTAAACAACAATATGGTGGGTACGTACTCTGTTATTACAAACAAATAATGATTCACAAAGAACTTGTAATCCTTAAAAAAAGAAGAAATTATCAATTATTTTGTAAAAAAACACATACAGACGAAAAAGTAAGAACCATGTTTATATTGTGAAATATGTTTGTCTTGATCCCACAAAAGGAGACCAGATACTTTGGGGACATCCTGTATGTACAGGGTGTTATGAGATAGAAATAAATGCAGTTATTCACAGTATAAAAGAACCACCTTTTGGTGAGTTTAAAATTTGTCCGCTATATTGCAATGAACTTCATCGTTTTAAATGGGAAGCTAGTCGTTTGATACATATTTTAATGTAAAATTTGACGAAATAACGATGGCCAGTCAAATGATCGAAAAAGCAAAATCGCGGGTCAAAATAATAAAAAACAAAAACGCACCGCATATTCCTATAATTCTGTTAAACTATAAAGTTTCATTATAAGATGTAATTCAATTATTTCGCTCACAATTTATCGTACGAGCGAAGCTAGTTCGCGGTTGGGCTTTTCCCACTACAAGACTCTGGGGCGTGTTACAGTACACTCATGGATCTGATAGTTGGTGCACGATATAAACGACACCGGAACACGGTGAAAGGATATACCCTAGAGAAGAGGTCAACGAATGCATATGCAACTTAGCTCATCTGTTATGGATTAGAATGGTATCAGATATTAACATGTATGTCGTTGTATCTAGGCCATATAGCGTCTTAATATAGGTCTACGAAGCACGCGTTTCTATTAGCAATGCTGAAAACATTACCTACTATACCGGGTGTCCGGAAAGTCTGGAAACGGCTTAATATTTCGTACATAAGGAAAATATGAAGGTAGATGTGATTGAGGAACCTACTCTATGTGAAAATACTATTTTATTAAGATTTCAAAAATTTATTCG
>JAGFPH010000037.1:1328779-1343849 GCA_018207615.1 Philaenus spumarius
TTTGGTATGCAGCTTCCTCTAGGGCAATAGGAGCTCGCTAAGAATGTTTTTTTAAAAAATTCGAATTTTTAAGGGGGGTTTGGGGGGTCAAAATTAAAAAAAAACCAAGAACGGATTGGAATGAAATTTGGTATGTAGCCTACTTCCTCTAGGGCCTCTAGGTGCTCGCTAAGAAAGGTTAAAAAAATTCGAAATTTTAGAGGGGTTTAAGTTACTAAAAAAACAACCGAACGGATTGGAATTAAATTTGGTATGTAGCTTCCTATAGGACCCTATGTGCTCGCTAAGAAAGGTTTTAAAAAAATTCGAAATTTTAGGGGGATTAAAGTTACTAAAAAAACAACCGAACGGATTGGAATGAAATTTGGTATGTAGTTTCCTCTAGGGCCCTAGGTGCTCGCTAAGAAATATTTTCAAAAAATTCGAAATTTTAGGGGGCTTTGGGGGTTAAAGTTACTAAAAATCCCCATAAGAAATACGGAGTATAATATATTTATTGATATATTTTGTTTGTTAATATACATTTAACTTTGATTTGTCTATCCGTGCAAAGCCCGATTGGGCCAGCTAACTTAGTACATAATATTAACATTAACAGAAAACATACCTTGTCACTCGACGAGGCGTCGGACATTAATTTTACAACTCGGAGAACATTGAACCTATAGTTTATGCTGTTCCTGAAGTGTAGAGGACAAAAAATACTGGAATACCGTGCACTGTTATTGGTGTGCAATTCTGTTGGGAATCCGTGCGGTAATGGATGTGATGGGTAAGAATGCGATCGGATCAATCAATCAGTCACTATTCAACGCATGCGCGCCATACATGTCTTGGAGTGCGGCGGTACCACTTGTTGCTCGCCGTCCACAATAGAATAGGTTTAACAAATATATTTATACCAATTGGTTTGAAAATTGTTTGATAAATTGCTTTGGAACGAAGTTCCTTAACGCGAGAAAATGGAATGCGTAACGAAAAAAGAGTTATTAATTGGTTGCTATGGTAATGACAAATATAAAATACGCGTAACGAAAAAGCGTTATCAAATTGGTTGCTATGGAAATTACAAATAGAAAATACGCGTAACGAAAAATCGTTATCAAATTGGTTGCTATGGCAATGAATGTAAATGCATTCAAGAAACATGTGTTTTGGTTCATCAACTCAAATTAAGAGATGATCGGTTCCGTCCGGCGTAGTTCAGATATTATCGCCAAGCGTTGAAATACATTCACTAAACATAAAATGTTGGTTCACAACAAAATTATTGTGAGTATGTTTAATTTATTTTACATGCCTTATCGGCAACATACATACAATAATTTTAGGTTAGGCCTAGACCTAAAATTATTGTGTGTATGTTTAATTTATTTTACCTGCCTTAACGGCAACATACATACAATAATTTTAGGTTAGCCCTAGACTTAAAATTACTTTTTAGGCCTGACCTAAAATTATTGTATGTATTTTTCCGTTAAGACAGGTAAAATAAATTAAACACACACACAATAATGTTAGGTCTAGACCTAACCTAAAATTATTGTACGTATGTTGCCGTTAAGACGGGTAAAATAAATTAAACATACACACAATAATTTTAGGTTAAGCCTAGACTGATGAACCATTATTTTATGTTTATTGACTGTATTTACAATTAATGGACATTTAACTGTGTTTACCATCTTAGCTTTGAGGTTATAATTAATTCTACACCTTTATTATAATATAATAACATTAAACGTATGGAAACAGTAAATATTTGTATAAAAAACAAAGTAATAATAAACGGTAATTGAAAAATTAAAATGATGTGTGTATGTTGCCGTTAAGGCTGGCCAAAGAATTGAAGAAAAGGCGTGATGAACTTCGTTCCTGACGGGGGTCCAACGATTTAAGAAACGCACACAATTAATATTTTTGTATTTACGATCTTTGTTTCGTTATGGTTTACTGAACTTCTTTTTCGCGATTAACTTGGTCAAGTAAATTATTGTAAAAATCCTCGAACCATACAAGAGACACATACACATACACAAACACAATTTGTTGAAGTTGGCAGTGACAGCTCGCTTTCAGGCACTGTGGAACAGCAGCACCATTACTTCCACTTGATATTATTGGCAATATTTAAAATAAACAGCTGACGAAGCGAATTTACAAAATTAAGTTTATATGTTTTAAGGTTTCAACCATCTGTTTGGGAAATCGGTCAACTCACGAAGGCTCTGAACGAAATATATTATAGAACTTGTTTGCATCTCAGCCTTTAGCCACAGCTCACGCTTTGCTTTGTTCCACTCGCAGCGGAAAAAATCGTTTCCCTCGCATCGTAAAACATCGGTAAAATCCCCCACGTACAACCAAGTACTTTCATGGTATTTTACGTTTTGATCGATTTTGGGGGACCAAGCGAGCCATAAAGTCGTGTAAAAAATTACCAGAATAATATAATACGTTAATTTTGTTTAGATGTAACCCCAGAAAAGTGTCATCCAGGTACGAAAAATCTCAAAAAGTTACTTCATCCGGTCAAAAAACGTATTTTCGGTTGTTGGATTTTTTAGGCTAACGAACTTGTCGAGCTACTAAGACAACCAACGTGTGTACCACACACCAATCGGACCACCAATTGGACCAAATCGGACGTAAATGCGGGCGTTTTTCAACCTTTTTAATGACACCCTAAAACGTGTTCTGGGGACCACGATCGGTGTTCATCTACTACTCCCGAGTTTAGTAGGGTCACTGCAAAAGCTCGCCTTTCCTATAGAAATTCACTAATAATGAATTTAAAAATTTATAACCGTGTATTTTATACAAAAGTATCACCTCAAACAGAACTCGTGAAACACTGCCGATTCTACGCTACAGAGCACACTCGCTAAGCCTCTGATCTGATACAGAAGCGTGTAGGCACATACCTTCTTGTACCCATGACCAATCAATCCCACGATAGCATCGTGACACCCAGCTCTCTCTCTCTACAGTTACACTTCCAGTTTTATTACTAATGCCACTAAATTCCTTTTCCACGGTTTTTTCTCTCGCCTTCGTGCCGAGGTTAATAGCTCTAACACGGTTTTTCTAAACTTTCTTGCGGACACAGCAGTTTGACAACTACACCGCACTTATACTATAAATAACGACTAAAGTAGATTATTGCGTGCTTCGCACGTCATCTTCGTTCTTGTGTCAACGTAGTGTATAATTTCTCTTTAATAAAAGTGATAATCATAATCTCAAAGAAGGTGGCGAATAAAATTAAACGTACGATCATAATGCAGAAAACTAATACTAAACAAAAATATTACGTGTTCGATGTTAGTTGCTTGATGATTTGAGACAGAATGAGCTTCTCCAAAGGTAAGCCACCGTTCGCGTACTTCCCTCGTCTTTTTATTTTCTACCGACAGGAAATTATTTGTTGATTGCTACACGTGTATCTTCTCATTGGTTTATACAGGGCGTCTAGAAAATACTCCCCCAAATTTCATCAAGCTGTGATATAGGTGAAAATAAGGAAAACAAGTTGCAATAAAAATAAGTCCGGCAATACTTGATTTTGGAATCACCCGCCATTTTGTTTCTATTACTAAACACTTAATATCTTTGGAAATAGAAAAGGTATTGAGTTCAAATTTGGTGTACACATTCGCTACGTAACTTGTTATCCTTATACAAAAAAACAAAACGTTATTTAGCGTATTAAAAAAAAAGGCGGCCATTTAATAATTGTAATGACAAACATGTCTAAATCCGCTAACTTTACGAAACATTTTAGGAAACAAAAATGTAAATTTTTTATGATAAACTGAACGGTTTTATAATATTTTTACTGTCGCTCAAAAGATAAACAATTTTGGCAACTCTATTGATTGATACCTATTTCTGAAATTAATACCGGGCCGATTTCCGTGCAGTTTGTTTTAATTGAAAAAATGTTTTCATTTTAATCAACAAATTATGAAATGTTGTTTTTATTTCAACGATATATTTACAAGGGCAATTTTGGTTTTTTGTTTATTTTCGGTTTCAACCCTATTGATAAGTTTTCTTGAAATATATCCGGCCGATTTTCGTGTGGTTTCTCTAGAATGAAAGAAAATGTTGGCATTATTATAAAAAAAATATGAAATATAATTTTCATGTCGTCATCATAATAGCACTTTTGGTTGTTTTCTTTTTAGTTTTGGATTACAAACTTAATGATACCTATTTATAGAAATATATAATGCCAATTTTCTTGCAGTTTGTTTAAAGTGAAAGAAAATTTTGTCATTTTAACCAAAACATTATGAAATTTAATGTTTATTTCTGCGTTATATTTACAACGCCACTTTCTGGGTTTTGTTTACTTTTTTGTTACAATCCTATTGATACCTATTTCTGGATATTCATTTTACCATACTACGTTTTTTAGGGGGGGGGGGGGCAGCTAAACCGCTGACGTGATGTAAAATTAAGTTTGTATCTTTCAGGGTGTCAACCCTATATTTCAGACATTGGTCTACTCACGAAGGCGCTGAATAGATATTAGTAGAATTTGTTTGCACCTCAGCCTCCAGCCAGCCCCGCCACATGCGGTCTCGGATTGTGGACTGCTTCGCTTCGCTCGCAGCAGACATGGTATTATACGTTTTGATAGATTTTGGGGGCTATAAGGCCATGCAAACAAACACAATGTACAAAGTAATCTGTATATTTAATTATTTAGATAAAACTCCAAACAAGTTTCATTCTAGTACGAAAAATCTCGAGAAATATTAGTCCTATTTTCGGTAAAAAAAACGAGTATACTGTTGTTGGATTTTTAGGATAACGACCTCTTCCAAGCGACTAATGAAACCAACGCGTATACCAAATTTGGACCAAATCGGACGAAAAATTCGAACACACACACTCTCTCACACACACACACATATATATATACAAAGTGTTCATAAAGTTCCTTTAACCCCATTTATTATATTTGATATCGAAAATAATTTAACAAAACTTTGTATATATCTTGTGTTGCATAACAGGACACATTTTTTACATATCTGAATCTTTATGATTTTGAGGGGCTTGAGGGGGTAGGGAGTAAACAATTTCAAATATAAATATAGGTCATATAATATCATTGAAAAGCTTATTAAAAGAGAAACAGAGTGGCGCAAACTAGAGCTTAGTATCTTGCTTCGTTTCAAAGTATTGGACAATCAAAGATCTGGAAAATGAAATTGTTATCATAACATCAAAGCAGGTTATTAATTTGTTAATATTAGGAACAAGTAGGTTGTAATTTATTTTCCAGAACTTTGATTGTCCATTACTTTGAAACGAAGTAAGATATTAGCTCTAGTTTGCGCTATTGTGTTTTTCTTTTAATAAGATTTTCAATGGTGTATTACATGACCTACTTTTGTATTTGAAATTGTTAACCCCCTTACCCCCCCCCCTCTAAGCCCCCCAAAATCATAGAGGGTAAGATATGTCAAAAAAACATTTCCTATTAAGAAAGACAAGATATATACAAAGTTTTGTTAAGTTATTTTCAGTAACTAAAATAATGAGGGGGTTAAAGAGACTTTATAATCACTCTGTATATATAGGCCTACATATACAAATTCTAATGACATCCCAAAAACGTGTTCTGGTGACCATGATCGGTGCTCATTTACCACTCCCGATCTTAGGGCTCTACATAAGAGCCACCGCAGTAGCTATCTTTCCTATGGAAATTCTCCAACAAGACACTCATGTGACTTCGTATCCTACTCAACTATTTCGGAAGTTCCAACTCCAAACTGGACGAGGATGTTTGCCCACTGAGCTAATCTACTCCTCTTATAATTTAGTAACAATAATGTAGAAATTTATTTTCATAGTAATACATTGGTACAGCATTATCTGACGATGCATATAGATTCTAGGCTTTAGTTGTTAATTGAGAATAGCTCACGGAACAAAAGTGACCTAGTACCGATGCTGGCATTTCCTCTGTGGGTGGATGTAAACTAAAGTAAACTAAAGAAGATACCTAAAAAAATACAATAGTACAAAAATGTAGCTTTATTTTTACTAAATATTTTTCTTTTCTTTTTATTTCTCTAGGATAAAAATTAATTAAGTTGTGGTCGTTTGCAGTTTGCGTTTGAGTGCTAGGTCCAGCTTCCCCGAGCACTTTATATTATAATCAGTGAATGGATTTTTAGTTTCATATAGATACATTATAACACGTTGCAAAGCCGTTGAAAAATATGTTTTTGTAATTTTCGTCATAATAACCACCCCAAGGGATGCTTTATAAGAGTAGAATAAATCGTAAATCATGTCCCAGGACATAAAACAATCTTTATTCGACACATTTCAATCTATTAAACAATTAAACTCACAGTTTTTACATTTTTTGCAACAAGGTGTTGTTTTCACCCCTACAAAACAAAAAGTAAATGTGTGCGGTCGTGGGACCCCCGTCAGGAACAAAGTTTATCACGCCTTTTCTTCATTTTTTTATCAGACTTAGCGGCAACATACACGCATAATTTTAATATTTCAATTCCCGTTTATTATTAGATTGTTTTTTATACAAATATTTACTGTTTCCATACGTTTAATGTTATTATAATAAAGGTGTAGAATTAATTATAACATCAAAGCTAAGATGGTAACCACAGTTAAATGTCCATTCATTGTAAAAACATTCAATAAACATAAAATGTGGGTTCATCCGTCTAGGTCTAACCTAAGATTATTGTGTGTATGTTTAATTTGCTTTACCTGTCTTAATGGCAACATACATACAATAATTTTAGGTTAGGCCTAGAAAGTAATTTTAAGTCTAGGCCTAACCTAAAATTTGACGATAATATCTGAACTACGCCGGACGGAACCGATCGTCTCTTAATTTAAATTGATGAACCAAAACACATGTTTCTTGAATGTATTTACATTCATTGCCATAGCAACCAATTTGGTAACGTTTTTTTCGTTACTTGTATTATATATTTGTCATTGCCATAGCAACTAATTAATAACACTTTTTTTCGTTACGCATTACATTTTCTATTTGTAAACTCCTACCGCTACCCGCGATAAGGAACTTCGTTCCAATAAGCCCACATCGGAATGAATTCACTTTTGAAGTGGATGGTAAGAAGAGCTCAATTCCAAATTTTTATGAAAATCAGTCGGTTCCGAAAGAATTAGAAGGTTATACACTTTATTTTAACCGCCATACATTCGAGCGTTACTTGACCTATAAGGTTCGTAATAAAAAACATCGCTAGCAGACTTTTCTTGTCTGTAAGATTTAAAAAGACAATCAAGTTTGGATTTAACTTTAAATTATCAGCTTCCATTGTTTGTATCCATGATTGCAGTACGTGATCCATTACCTAGGTCGCCAACGTTGTCCTACCTAACCTAACCTATAAGCAATTAATTTGTGGGTGTTTACCAGTTGTATACGATTGATTCTAATATAGATTGTACATTGATTGCAACAGATAAGACGAGCTATGTATCTGTCAATACACGCACATGACAGGTTCCATCCTCCAAGCACATATTTTATAATCGATTTTTAAAACAGTTTTATGATTATCATAACCGCAAAGCTTACTTACATATATTTCTATAAGAAGAAAAGTACCTATCTGGATCTGTATAAATAAAATTTGTATGTGTGTTCACTGCGCAGGCCCAGCCTGTTTGGCGGATCGGGATCAAAGTAATTAGTTAGAACAATAAGGAGCTAACGCCGAAATGGAGTTAAAATAGATTAACTACCATAAAACGATACACCTTTACTTCACACGAAAATATAAAGCTGAAATTTTGTAATTTAGGCCTAGGATACCGAAATTTAGCCTACAAAATTCAAAGTAAAATTTATTTTATTAGGTACAGAAATTGGGATCCCCAAAATTCACATTAAAATATATTTTTTAGGTTCCAAACTAAGGCCCCCTAAAATTCACCACAACATATTAATGTTTTTAGTTATCAAACTAAGGCCGCCAAAATAATCGGTAAAATATTTATTTTTTTAGGTTAAAAAAAACTTTGGCCCCCAAAATATCAAATTAAAATATTAATGTTGTTAGTTTACCAAACTAAGACCTCTAAAATTCACAGTAAAATAGGCCTATAAATTTTTTGGTTACCAAACTGAGGCGTCCAAAATTTACCGTAATATATTTATCTGTTACCAAACTAAGGCCTCAAAATTCACAGTAAAATATTTATTTGTTTAGTTACCAAACTACGGCCCCAAAATTCAAAGTAATATATTTATTTGTTCAGTTACCAAACTAAGGCTCATAAAATTCACTGTAATATATTTATTTTTTGGTTACCAAACTAAGGCCCCCAAAATTCACATTAAACTATTTTTTTAGGTCATTAACTAATTCCCCCGAAATTCACAGTAATATTTTTATTTGATTAGTTACCAAATTAAGGCCCCAAAATTCAAGTAAAATATTAAATTTTTTAGGTCAAAAAGTAAGGCTCAAAAAACGTACAGTAAAATATTTTATTTTTTAGGTCCCAAACCAAGATCCCCAAAATGTACAGTAATATATTTATGTGTGTAGTTACCAAGCTAAGGTCCAAAAATGTACAGTAATAAATTTATTTGTTTAGTTACCAAACTAAGGCCCCAAAATTCACTTAAGGGTCGGCTCTAGCTGTCGGCCATGTTGGCTAACACTCCATAACACCAATGTTAATTTAAAATCCAAATTTTTCCTGTATTTTTTATCGTATAATTATGAACGATATGTCATTTTAAAGCTGTGGCCAATATGCATGCAAATGGCTTTTTCAAAACTAAGAAAAACATTTTGTTTAATATTTATTAACAATTTAAAACATTGATTTTTAATATTTTTTTTATGTTGTCACTATTAATTATAGCGAAAAACTACCAAGCCATTCGCATGAAGAATTTCGTCCCCAAGAGTTTGGTATTTTTTTAAAACGCTATTTGAACAATTGCGAGTTTTAAATGGATTTAGGCTGAGCAATGTCCGTGTAACCTACCGCCGCTAAAGGATGATTTTAAACATTTTTTACGTTATAACTATTAATAATAGCGAAAAATTACCAAGCCATTCGGATGAAGAATTTTGTCCCCAAGACTTTGGTATTTTTTAAAAAACGCTATTTGAATAATTGCGGGTTTTAAATGGATTTAGGATGAGCAATGTCCGCGTAACCTACCGCCGCTATAGGGAGTCGCAGGTTGCTTTCTGTTTTACTAGAGCCGACCTTTAATATATTTATTTGTTTAGTTACCAAAGTAAGGCCCCCAAAATTCACATTAATATATTTATTTGTTTAGCTACTAAACTAAGGCCCCCAAAATTCACATTAATATATTTATTTGTTTAGTTACCAAACCAAAGCCCATACAATTCACAGTAAAATATAAATTTTTTCGTTAACAAACAAACCAAAATTCACAGTAAACTATTAAATTTTTTTAGGTAAAAAGCTAAGGCCTCCTAAATTTACATATTTATTTTTTTAGGTCCAGAAATTCACAGTAAAATATTTATTTTGTATTTAACAAACTAAGCCCCCAAAATTCACAATAAACTATTTATTTTTTTTTAGGTCAAAAACTAAGGCCCCCAAAATTTACATATTTATTTTTGTAGACCCAAACCAAGGTCTCCAAAATTCACAGTAATATGTTTATTTGTTTAGTTACTGAACTAAGGCCCTCAAAATTCAAAGTACAAAATCACAGTAATGTATTTATTTGTTTAGTAACCAAACTAAGGCCCTCAAAATCTACAATAAAATATTTTATTTCTGGTTACCAAACTAAGGAACACAACATTCACAGTAAATTATTAATTTTTTAGGTTCCAACCTAACTCCCCCAAAATTCACAGTAAACCAATAATTTATTAGATTCCGAACTTTAGCCCTCAAAATGAGTAGTAAAATATTTGTCGCGTTCTTATTATTGGAACATAAGCAAGGTTGTACGCTTTACAATTGTGTGGCGTGTTTCCTTTGTCCGTTCAAAAGAAAATCGATTCTTGACAGACACGTGACCATGTAAGGATCGGAAACCCTTAAGAAATATTTCTCTTATAACGTTTATGAGATATCGAACCAAGCTGTAACCCTTTACACACAGATTTTATTACAAAAGTCAGTCCAGTTGCAGTTGACTTTCTAAAAGCGACGATAAAATAAAACAGTTTTGAACGAAGCCGCCCTAGATAGCCAGCATACTGAAGTGGACAATAAACCTAGTACTTGGCAATCTCTATGACTTGCGTCTGTTTTAACCTTATTTGTAAACTGTTCTATCCGGTATGGCTGGGGTCAAGAGGCAAATATAACGTAGGAGATATGCAGTGCTTCAAACGCCGAAACGTACGACAATTGCCAGGAAATATTTTATGTCAAGCACCCATTACTCACTGTTCTTCGGTCAGGGAAACATTAAAGAGGAAACATCGCATTCACAAGGACTTTAAAATGAGCCAATAATAAATAAATATGTAAGGATGGAAACCTACAGCGTTATGTATTAATTGAATGTGTTGAAACGGGTAAACAAATTAAAAATTTAGCCATTTTACTTTCTCACTATACCCATAGTATAGAGAAAGTATAGTGATCGCAAAAAAATCGATGTTGAGATTTTTGTGGAAATATCCGTTTTGGGACCCCCTGAGTCCAAAAAAGTGGTTTGTACAAAATGTCTGTCTGTATGTATGTCTGTATGTATACAAATCTAGAGCGAAAACAATTCGATCGATTTCAAAAAAATTTGCACCACATACGTCAAGTAGGCCTGTATAGATGCACGAAAAACGGTATTGAAAAATTAAAAAAAAAACCTTTTTGGCAAAAAAACCCCCAAAAAATCAGTTGTAATTTTTTTATTAAAAAACGGCTCTAACGATTTTGATAAAATTTGGCTTATTTGTAGCCTTTAATGTACCCTATCATATGAAAAAACCCACATCTTTCTAAAAATTATCGTTTAGCTAATAATAATCTAATAATAACAGATTTTTGGGGGATTTTTGGCCATAAAGGGGGTTGTTTTTAAAACATTTTCAAAACCTTTCTTCGTGCATCTAATTGACGTGTGTGGTGTAAATTTGTTCGAAATCGATCGAATTGTTTTCTCTCTAGATAATAATAATAATATGTATTAGTTAATCTTCTACTTTAATAAAAAATCACCTCTCCTACCCCACCCTACAAGTCACAGTGAATCTGTTTAATAATTTAAATGTGTTTGTGAGAAAGTATGTGCCAGTTCCTGGTACCGTTTATTATAGAATTATAATTCCCAGCAAGTTCCTATTTGCCACGTTATATAATATGTTCCTCAGCACGAGAATTGTGTTTGCTGGCTATTAAAAAACAAATTGGGAAGATGTGTTATTGCAATCACTCTTATGGTGAGAAAGCCATGATGGCCGTGGTTGTTAAGGCGTCAATGCTTTATCAATCGTCATGGCAACCATCAATGGAAAAGTTCCGGGTTCAATTCCCATTGACCCTGAATAATTTTCTAAATGGTTTCTTAACAGACATCGTTGGCTGTGGTTCGAATTCCACGTAAAACTGTAGGTCTCGTCTTCATTAGCCTTAAGTGCAAAACAGGACGTAAAAAAAAAAAATAAAAAAAATCTTATGGTGAGATTTAAGGTCGCGAGTGGTCAATGAGTTCCGATTATAATAGTCCTCAGAACACGTTTTGGGGTGTAATTAAAAATTATATATATATTATGTGTTCGCACTCTAACGAACTCATTTTCCGTCCGATTCGGTCCAAATTTGGTACACACTTTGGTTTTCTGTCGCACGGACGAGTTCGTCAGCCTAAAAATCCAACAAACGTAAGCACATATTTTGACAGGAAATTAACATTTTTTATTTAGATTTGTTGGTAATAGAATGAAACTTTTTTAGGATTTTATATAAAAACATAAAATGATATAGGTATGTATACTTTTCCACTTCTAATAATTGTGATTCAGGCCCATTTAAGAATAATTTAGAATAGCTATCATGACTCATTTCCGTGGGCTGCCTCTAACCCCATAGGTCCCAACACACACGGCGTTTTTTGTCGGTTGCGGATAATCAAACAATTTAAAGTGTGCACGCGGTAAAATTTCCGACGCCGTCTAGAAGCCTCACTGGGATTCATTAAACTGAAGTGTCTAGTTCATCAATCACGAAGTGTGTTAATGTTTTATTGACATGAAAAGAGAGCAACTCTCGCTTTATTGTTATTCCGTCGCCGATTGAAAAGGAAGCAAAAATATACATATTTGGGTTCATCCAATGAATAAATAAAAGAAGAAAAGATTTTGGAGCATTCCACACTGTGTTTCCTGATTTGAGGAACTAGAAGAAACATTTTTCAAATATTTAAGAAAGTCGGTTTCTACACCCGGCTAAAGAATAGTAGTCTGCGAAAAAATACTAAAATAAGGAAAATTGGAGTGCATTTGGTGACGTTCGCCACTGTTTCGGCGGAGACGGTGGAAAATCCGCCGATTGTAGTGGCAGCGAGCGGCTGCACAGCTACCGTCAGCGGTAAATAAACCGATCGTTTATTTTTCCGACCAATATGTATGCTCTAATATTCTATTTCGTGCCACTGTTGATATGACGGCGACGGCAAATAATCCGTGGCGGACAAAACTCCGTGTGCTGCCTCTAGATACTATACTTTGATACACTACACTGCATCTATATAAAATAAAGTGCCAGTGCCCAATTTTACCAAAGACAATGTTAGCAATATTATATTGATAATTAATTGTAGCTTGACATTTGCATAGGTGTTGAAAACAAGTTACTCTTAAGAGCGAATTTTAATGTAAACAAAGTGCGAAATATTTTTTACAATGGGGGGGGGGGTTAACACCCAAACCTCCCCCCCCTGGTTACGCCTATGCTCCTAATACGTCTCCATTGAAAAATTGCCCCGCATCATTGTTGCCCTCGGCTAGTATAGAGATTTTAACGTCACTATTTTTTTGCCGTTTGGACTACTAGTCCAACAGTTAGAGAAAAGCAGATTGCTAGTGATACATCGTCAGTTTGTAAGCGAGCCAACCACTGTTTGTTTTAATTCCACCCTCTTACCACAGCAACGAAAGCTAACTTTTAAAAGAGACTCAAATAATAGACAATTTAGTTTTTTAATGAATTCGTTTCTGAATATTAGTATACCTGCCACTGAAAACCTGTTGAGCTTAACTGATAAAAATCAATTATTATTGTACTCACCAAAACATAAATTATAAAATAAATCAAAATTAATAATTTCTCATAAAGAAAAAAATCTTGACATAGTAAAGTCACTCACCACAAACAAAGAACAGACGGAAAACACTCACCTAAACAGAAACAAATATTACATTAATTTAGTGCAAGACACATTTTGATCGGTAAAATACAAGTAAACATGTTTGGTACAAGAACAAAAGCGAGTTTGTCCACTGCGAAGTCGAAGCCGCAAGATCGAGGTGCAAACTCGCAAAACGAGAGGAACGAAGAAACGAGTGAGCAGGGGCTGAAGGCTGAGGTGGGAAAAAATTCTACGAGTATATTTCGTACACGCAGGCAGTAATTCAGCGCCTTCTTAAGTAGACCAATTTCACAATAGTTGGTTGAAAACCTAAAACATACACACTTAATTTTGGAAATTCGCTCAACTCTCGTCAGAGGTCAAGTTTGTTAGGGCTGCAACCAAATAATTGGGACATTGGTATATTTCCGCCCCAAAATCGCCTACGTGTGCAAAATATATTAGTAGAATTTGTGTCCACCTCAGCCTCTAGCCCCGGCTTCAGCGCTGCTTTGTTCGATCGTGCGGCTTCAGATTATACACCGCTTCTCTTCACTCGCCGCGGACAAACTCGCTTCGTGAGGCCGTGAAATGCGGAGAGTGCGAACACATAGTTTATATAACTTACATGGATATATAAAGTTTTTAACACATGGATATATAAGTTTTAATGACACTCGAAAACGTGTTCTGGGAATCATGATCGGTGATCATTTACTACTCCCCACCTTTCACTGAGAGTCACTGCACTAGCTCATCTTTCCTATAAAAATTCGCTAAAAATACATCCAAGCTTTCTAATTACTCACAAGAATTATCTACGGACTATTATTTAATTAATCCAGTCGATTCGAACACATTACTAGAAACACGTTAATACATTCTACAGAAAGGAAATGAAGCAAGTGGTCCCATTAAGACGCCGGAAATCATAAGTCTGGAAGATCGTAAAATGTAATGATAGTGTGAAAATGTGTACCATTACGCCAGCATTGGAGGTATTAATTAATTGGCCATCATCAGTACATCGCGTAGTATAGCTTAGTTAGAGCTTAATGTCTTATGTATGCGTGATGCTAGGTAGTAAATCTTACACAGCACCACCCACATCCATCCCCAGCGTTAGAAAATAAAAGTATTTTTCAATTCTTATTTCACATGCAGCCTTACAGGTTTCAGATTGGCTTCGCTTTTAATTTTTCATATACAGTTTGTCCATACAATCGTGGAGAGATTTAAAACAAAACTAGTTTTCCCGGCAATGCTTCGCCATTGCTTGATTTTAGTACATTCACAAAATTGGAAAAAAACTGATCTCAAAGACATAACATATTTCTAACAGTAAAAAACTAGCAGAAAAATCTGAAGAAATACAAATTGTGTTATTAAATATATATTTAGATTAAATTACTGAAAACAAACATTTTTAAAATAAAAATGTAAACAACATAGTGATAGGTTATAAATAGAAATATTTAGTTTCTTAAGACAGCTGTTTATTTAAATGAAATTAATTACGTAAGACAGCTGTTTATTTAAGTGAGATTACTTAAGACGGATGTTTATTTAAATAGAATGAAATTAATTACTTAAGACAGCTGTTTATTTAAGTGAGATTACTTAAGACAGATGTTTATTTAAGTGAGATTATTTGACAGTAGTTTATTTAAATGGAATTAGTTAAGAAAGCTGTTTATTTAAGTGAGATTACTTAAGACAGCAGTTTATTTAAAT